>CAJQTV010000090.1:145000-267500 GCA_907163055.1 Formica aquilonia x Formica polyctena
TAAATAAAAAAAAACAAAAGAATAAGGAATCATGTACGAGAGAATAAGCGTGTAACCACGAATTGTCGTATATTGTTAATTACAACATCCGACCACTTTGTATATTATAAATAAAGAAGAAGTGTTATCAACCCTGCGTATCATCTATAGAGAAATAATCCCAACAGGTTATGGGCCCAGGACGGTTATAACACTGAGTTTTGAAATATATCGGTTTTGAGGTTAGACTGCCACGTGCTGTAAATCCTCCAGAATAAATTAAGATTGAGATAATGGCAGCAAGTGCATCAAATTCCGCTCGAGTTGAGCCTCTATTCAAGGACAATTATGAAACTTGGAAGATGCAAGTGGAAGCATTGTTGACAAAAAATGATCTCTGGGAATATGTCAGTGGAGAGAAACCTATAGCGGATGAAGTAACTGGGGATAATACCGCCGCCGTTGCCTTAGGTGTTCGAAGGAAGGCAGAATGGACCAACGCGGATAAAAAGGCAGAATCTGATTTGATCCTATCGATACACCCAACAGAGCTGCAGCATGTACAAGGATGTATAACGTCTCGTGAGGTTTGGCTGAAACTTGAATCCATATATGCATCGAAAGGTCCTGCTAGAAAAGCCACGCTGCTCAAGCAGCTAATGCTTCAAAAATTAAATGAGGGTGATGATGTCAGAAACCACATGAATAGATGCGTCTTCGACGCAGTAGACCGTCTAGCTGCAATGGATGTACAGGTACATAAAGATTTGTTGTCAGTAATGTTACTTTATAGTCTCCCAGCCAGTTACGAGAACTTCAGATGCGCTATTGAGTCCCAAGATGAGTTACCGCCTGTAGATGCTCTCAAGGTTAAAATCCTCAAGGAGAGTGATGTAAGAAAGCAGTCAAGTGTAATTGAGATGACCGGAGCTCTTGCAGCTAGAGGAAATGGAAATCGACGACGGCAAGGGTATGGTAAGAATCATGAGAAAAATACAACTGCAAGTACTTTTAAGGGAAATTGCTACAAGTGTGGTAAGCAAGGCCATAAGTCACCGGATTGTCCAACAAAGAAGAATGGAATCAATACTGGAAAAGGAAAACACAATTCAAAGTCTACAGATGATACTTTTGTCGCGTATTATAGTAGAAGTCGAGTGTCGAGTAACGGAGAGGCCACGATACGACCATGGATCCTAAATAGCAGTTGTACGGCGCATTTATGTGGAGATAAAGATTCATTTAAGTATCTCAATGCGTCCACATATGGAAAAATCAACTTAGCTAGTCAGGCATCCAACAAAATTAAAGGAAAAGGCACTGTAGGTTTATCAGTAGCAAATGGAAAAGATCTCAGGTCAGTAGAATTCCTTGACACTCTATTTGTGCCAGAACTCAGATCAAATTTAATCTCAGTTGCTAAGATTACTAATAAGGATCACGACGTGCTATTCAAACGTGACTCAGCTATTGTTTTCGACCAACAAAGACAAATAAAGTTAACAGCGGAACGTCAGGAGTATTGGAGGCGTTCAAATTATATCAAGCCCACGTTGAAAGGCAGATCGGGAAGAAAATCAAATGTGTTCAATCCGATAATGGTAAGGAATACTGCAGTGAAGAATTTGATTCGTACTTAGATGGTCAAGGTAGAACGTCGATTGACAGTTGTAAGGACACCATAACAAAATGGCGTCGCTGAGCGCATGAACAGAACATTGTTAGACATGGCGCCCTGTCTTTTAATCCAATCAGGACTACCACTTATGTTTTGGGCTGAAGCAATTGCAACCGCTAATCACATTAGAAATAAATGTCCATCTAGTAGTCTAAATGGAGAAGTACCATATAAAAAATGGACAGGCCGAGCGACAACATGGAATTATTTAAGGACATTCGGATCAACAGTATATGTCTTGGATAAAAATCCATTGAAAAGCAAACTCGCTGAGAGATCAATAAAAGGAGTGTTTGTTGGATACCCACGAGAAACAAAGGGCTATAGGGTATGGTTACCAGAAGCCAGAAAATTTATTGTCGCAAGGGATGTTAAATTCCAAGAAGACAACACCGAAAAATCTAGAGACAATCATAAAGAAATTGTGTTGATCGATGATGACATTGAAAGACCTCAAGAGGAGATTCAAGTCGAGATCATGACTAAGAAGACAAATACGAAAAATACCTTTTTAAGGAAGGCACCGGAGCCACCAGCATCAAGCCCTGAGCTTGTACTAGAGAATAGAAGAGGACGAGGAAGATCAAGATTACTCCGTACGGGATCTAGAGGTCGTTCTAGGAAATTATTCTCATCTGCTCGAAGAAGTGATCTTGAAGAACCGGAAATTCCAACGATTCAAGTTAGTGATGAAGAAGACGATGAAGTATTTGCTGGAGTTGTAGAAGTGACCCTAAAGGAAGCAATGTCTCCTGAAAGTGACGAATGGAAAGGAGCCATTCAATTGAAAGTTGAGAGCCTAATTAATTGGAAAATTGTTGAGAAACCACAAGGACAAAGCGTAATTGGCAGTCGCATTGTGTTAACAAACAAGTATAAACTAGATGGATCCATTGAACGAAGAAAAGCTCGAACTGTCGCAAAAGGATATAGCCAGAAATTTGGAGTAGATTATAATGAAACTTTCGCTCCTGTAGCAATAATAGAGTCAATACGACTCATGTTGGCTCTTGCAGCTGAGCTTAAAGTGGAAGTCCGACAGTGCGATGTGGTAACAACATACCTAAATGGGAACCTTGAAGAAAAAGTCTTTATGATTCCAGAAATGCTACCAGAAATGCTAGAGAAAATCACCAAGGACCGACAAACGGCTAAGGAGGTAAAGAAAGGAGCCATAGAGATGTTGAAGAAATCAAAGTACGGCGGAGACGCATGTCGATTGCAGAAAGCCATTTACGGATTAAAGCAAGCAGGTCGACAATGGTACGTTCGTCTTACGAAGAAATTAACCAGCATTGGACTAGTACCAATTAGAAGTGAACCTTGCATGTATCACACAGAGCGCAATGGAAACCTATTGTTGCTGATCATCTATGTAGATGACATATTGATAGCATCAATGGACCTCGAATGGATCGAAGAGATCAAATCCAAGCTACTCAAAGAGTTTGAGATCAAGGACCTTGGACCAGCGAAGCACTGTCTGGGAATGGAAATAAATCAAGAAGAGAACTTCATCGTAATAACCCAAACAAGATACATCCTGGATATACTCGAGAAGTATGGGATGAGTCAATGCAATCCAGTGATGACACCGGCTGAGATCTAAACCAAAGAAGTGGGCAAACCCACCGGAGAGACCAAAGATGGGAATTGGCCTTATCGGGAGCTAATAGGAGCTCTGATGTACCTTGCAGTAGGAACCAGGCCAGATATTGCAAACACCATATCGAGACTAGCTCAATTTTCCAATAAACCTGCTAGTCAGCATTGGGCAGCAGCAAAGAGAGTTTTAAGGTATCTGGCTGGGATCAAGGATATAGGATTGATGTATACTAGAACAGAAGAGCCTCTGTTCGGATATTCTGATGCGGACTGGGGAGGTTGTGTAACTGACCGACGCTCGTTTATCGGTTATACTTTTATCCTGAGTGGAGCAGCAATAACTTGGAAGTCGCAGAAGTAACGAACGGTTGCCTTATCCTCAACTGAGGCTGAGTATGTTACTTTATCTGAAGCCGCAAAGGGAGAGTTGCATCTACGTAGTCTATTATATGAAATAGGACTAGAAGAAGTGTCAGATGTAAAACTGTACATTGACAATCGTGGAGCGCAACACTTGGCATCAAATTCGATGTACCACTCCAGGACAAAACACATCGATATTCGTTATCATTTTGTTTGGGAATCTGTTGAGACAGGTTAGTTATTCTGGAACATGTACCGATCGATCAGATGGTAGCGGATATCTTAACGAAAAGGTTATGGAAGACACCACATTGGAGATGCGTCTACGATCTAGGATTAGTTATCTTGGAGATTTGTCAACAGCGTGCATCTTGAGGGGGCGTGTTGGGGATAGTTGAATCAACCGCCATTCAAGTCGCACGATGTCGCATGTGTAAATGTCACAAGTATGTGAGAAGGATGTTTTTGGGACGTACTTTAATAAAAAAAATAAAAAAAACAAAAGGGTAAGGAATCATGTACGAGAGAATAAGCGTGTAACCACGAATTGTCGTATCCATTGTTAATTATAACATCCGACCACTTTGTATATTATAAATAAAGAAGAAGTCTTGATAACTCTTGACCATCTTTTCTTTATTGACTATCCGAATTTATATTTTTACTTACTGACCGTTAATATTGAACTTTCTTGACCGTATCTACCGAAATTCCTTTTTTTTTTATTTATTTATTTTATTTATTTTATTTTTTTATCAATGAAGAGAGTCCAGTCGTGGACAGAAACGTTAACGTTTGAAAGTGTTTATTTGCGACCTGCGCTATATTTATTTTTATTTTAATTGTTAAGACTTGCACCTATTATTTATTTCCGTAAGTTGTTTAAAATTTGCTTGATGTTTGCGTGCTCCTTAAGCCCATTTATGTACTTGTTTTGATTTTATAGGAGCTCTGTCATTATTTTAAAGAAGAAGTGTTATCGACCCTGCGTATCATCTATAGAGAAATAAACCCAACAATTTTTGTATAAATTTTTAATTTTTTATATTAATTTCTAAGTTTTAATTTTTTTATCAATTTTTTAATTTGTTTTCTGTATTTTGTATTATTGGATATATTATTTTTTTTCATATTGGAAGTAAATAAATTTTATATATATAACATAAATTTTTATTTAGTTAGCGCAACTTTTTAATATTATTATTTTGTAAGAAATTAAAACAGCTATTTTGTACAATTATTATTTTTTTGGTTAAAATATTTGTTTAATTTTTATTTTCAGTTGGCGCAAGTTATTGATATCATTATTTTTAGAATATATTTGTACAATTTTTTTTGGTTTAAATTCTTTTATAAGTTTTTATTTTCAATAATTTTAAATAACACTATTTTATAAATATATATAAATACAGTTTTTCACAAGTAGCGCATGTACTTGGCGCTCTTTTTTACCTTTTTTAAAAAAGGTAAGTTTTTAGGGACATTATTTATACACATTATATCATTTACTGAACATAAAATATCTTGATCAAGATTCGGATTTTGTTGTAAACGATATTTAGTTGCTTCATTTTTATCTACAATAAAAAGTTGATCATAACTTAGATTTTCATGAGGCGCAGAATATAATACGGTATTAATTTGATAATAAATTTGTCCTCTGATTTTAAAACAATACGGTCCACGTCTTTGTGTATTAAAACATGATACACACTATTCAAAAAAAAAAATTAAGGAACATTTTTCATACCCTAAAAATTGGGGTATTTTCAAACCGCTGAAACTCAACGAAATATCATCGTAGGTAAAAAATTAAAAAAGCATTTTGTAGCTTGAAGTTTCAACTTTAACGCGCCATTGATGATCTTTTTAAATTTTTGTATTTTCCTGTTTCTGTGCTTTAAAAAAGAACATATTGTTGTTCCTTAAAATTGCGTATTTTTGATACTCTGCAGCTAAATAAAAAAAGTTCTATTGAAAAATTCAATTCAAGTTCCACAATATAACATTTTGCTTACAAAATGCTTTTTTTTTAAATCTTGCTACGTGTTTTTTTACCAAGTTACACGATTTTGAAATTAATTACTCGATGATTTTTCATCGAGTTTCAGCGGTTTGAAAATAGTCCAATTTTTAGGATATGAAAAGTGTCCCCTATTTTTTTTTTTTTTTTGAATAGTGTATTTGCATTAAATAATACAAATAAAAATATTTTATTATCACGAATATATAACCATAAAAATTTTTTGATTTTAGATGACTCCCGTTAAATAATTCATAAAGTTCATGTGGAGGTTGTGATAGAGGATCTAAATGTACAGAGCCATGTTTACAACAATCATTAAATGAATTACTTTTATTAATTATTTTTTCAGACTTGAAATGTCTTGCTCCACAATGTTCTTATAATACATTCATTTATCCTATATAATGTTCAATAATATGTTGTAATTGAATAAAATGAAATGTGTTAATTTCTGTGTATTCTTTGTTTTTACCTCGAGCTTTTTGGGCTCATTTTGTTAATTTTTTTTTTATCGACAATAAAATATTTTCTATTATTATTATGTATTATATCAATATTATTGGTTACAAAAAAAAAATTGTAATGCTTAATGTGGAAGGTTGTGATATCATTTCATCCATAGTATATACTTTGTCAGATGTAATAGTTGAAGCATGAGGATTTATTATTACTTTCGGAATATTTACAGAATTTTTTATTATATTTGAGCAAATCTCACCGGGAGTGTTTGTTATATATCGATTATTTTCATTTATATTATTTGTTATTCGCTTTGCTTTTCGTAACTCATCCTGACGTTTTACTTTTTTCTCTCGTTTATTTCGTTGATATTCCTCTTTCTCTTCGACTGTTCGTATTATGTTTCGTCGAAGCATAATTAATTATTATCCAAATTTTTATTTAAATCAACAATATATATAATGTTAAAAATATAAATAATTAAAAAGAAATAAATATAATAGACATAATAACAAATATTACCATATATTAATGCTATCTTTAGTTAAAAAAATTTATATATATATATATACAATATGTATAATTTGTTTTACAATATATTAATATCAATTTAATTTCTAATGTTTATAATTGACAATATCAATATATGTATATTAACAATTTAATTTAATTTATTTAATACCTCAATAATTCAATAATTAATAATGATACATTAGCAAATATTAATAATCTAATTTAATATATTCAATATTTCAATATCATATATTAATATTAATTTAATTTAAAGTCTTCAATATTCCAATATTATATAATATATTTAAATTAAATTAAATTATAAACATAGCAATTAACAGCATATATCAACAATAGTATATATAAATAATTCAGTTTAATAAATCAATTCAGTTCAATTCAGTTCATTTTAATTTAATATATTTAACACTTTAATATACCAGTAATCAATTCAACACTTCAATAATTCAATAATCCAATAATCAACTCACTATTCTATTTCAATATTTCAATAATTCAATAATTAATTCGCTGACCCCGATATTCGGTCAAATATTCGTAATAGTGCAGATACACATAATATTTTACTAAATTCATATTGAAGTCATATCAATTTAACCGGAAAATAAAAGAATGATTTAAAAATACATCTCAAACAATCACAAATCATTACAATCATTATGACAAATCATGAAAGTTTCTTTTCTTCGCTGTCTCTATTTTATTGATTGACTTATTCGACAAGATTCTGATCTTTGTGTAATAAGCAAAACACCACATCATAAGCAGATGTACTTCATTTGATCTAGTGTCAGCTTTTGACCAACTGTGGCTAAATTGAGAATATAATAGCTAAAGTTTACTGAGTTTGTGTTCAGTTCAAACTTTTTAGGATCCATATTTTTGCATTTATCAATTTCAAATGATGTATCTGTGTAGCAACATATAAAGAGGCAGCATAGCGATTGGAATGTCTAACTGTCGAGGAATACACGACTGGATGTGACGAATCCTCACAGATAGCTCAAAAAATTACCAAATCTTTCGCTGATCAAGCTGAGAGAAAGAAAAAAGAAATTCTTAATGTTATGGCTGTGCCAACTCTCCAAATGAATTCCAGTAATTTGAGTCTCCATCTCTTAATGGAAAAAATACTTATTTTTTTACAGTTTAAGATCAATTTTTAAAGTGATCCGTAGTGTTTGTAACTATGCTTAGTTTTATACCTCATTATACAAATGATATTTTTCATAAAAGATAACTGTAACGACAACCGGAAAAAATAACAGTCACTAATGTTTTATTATATTTGTTTTTCAACATGTTTGTATGGAATACAAAAGAAAAATAATCTTTTACATTAAGGGATACAAAATATATACAGAAATAAACAGTCTACATCACATTTAAATAAAATAATTAATGATAAATATTTCAGTAACAAAATAAATAAAATGATTTTTTCTAACTAATGAGTCATGCTCATCTTTGCTCGAGTATAATGCACCTATTGCAATTTTTTATCTTTTGTAGCATCTCAGAAATCACCCTCAAATTATTCAACTTCATCCGATGAGAGTAGTGAGAGTACTCTTAAAGATGCGAATGTTGCACGTAGATCTAAATTTGAAACTAGTCAAAAATCAGGTTAATATGAAAAAATATTTGTTATCTGCTAGGCGGGCATGATGGAGTATCCTACTATACATATTTTTAAAATGGCTACTAGATGATAATGCAATGTTTGTGTTTATTTTTATATTTTTAAACATTTGTACCAAAAGTGCAAGGTCAATTAAAATATTCAAAGCACTGTGAATCGCTTGATGGGAAATTTCATACGAAGTTGGATGCCAAGCAAAGAACTTCGATGAACATTCACTCAAGGTCAATATCTCCGATCAAATCCTCGCCAAAACATCTCCAATCATTTCCAAACAGATCTTCGCCAACATACAATGTACCACACGAGTTGGAATTCATAGATACTCACACAATTTTCGCATTTATTTCTATGATCTTTTCACTATATCTTACTTGCGTGTTTATGTTTTTTTGTTTACATTTGCGTCACTGTCAGTATATTTTCGCTAAGAATTTCTTTTGTTTACATTTAGAGTTGTTTTTATGTTACTGCTAGTACGCTTCAGAATCGTACACTTTTTCACAATTGCTACCCCATGCAAAGCGAGGTTCAACGCAAACCTATGTATCTAGTTTTTTGATAGTGGAGCCCGCCCGCAGGGGGGGGGGCGGAACATACTGTCTCTACGCATATACTTTTTAATGCGAAGTAAGGTTTCACATGGGTTTATCTGCAATTTTATAATTCTTTGAGAGTTTTATATTTACATCTTTTCACTTTATATTTATGCATTAAAAAGTATATGCGTGGAGACAGTATGTTCCGTCCCCCCTGCGGCTCCACTATTAAAAAACTAGACACATAAGTTTGCGTTGAACCTCGCTTCGCGTGGAAAATGGAAAAATTCAAGGAGCTTCGTTCCCGGAAATATAAACAAATACTTTTTCCACATCTGTTTTACACAAATACAACATGAACAAACTTTATTTTTTTTTTATTTTATAACAGAAAAAGCATTAAAACTGTGAAACTTTAAAATTGCATATCTCTGGAACCAGAAGAGAGCGCCACAAAATTCAAAGTGCGTATTACTTAGGAATGTGTCCTCTATAATATATGTGAAAATGAAAACGATCCGTAAGGTGTAAGTTAATCTGAACATTTACCGTATATTATTACGTATTTTCCTTTATACTTTAGATCTTCCGGAACCGATTCAGCAAATACACCGATGCAAAAAATTAATACGAAGTATCCGAAACTTGTAATGCCACTAAACAAAAATGCAGTCCAAAAGTTACATGTGGTCAATAGTCTTGCAGAATATGGTGATAATTTAATATTTATCTTCTCTTAAATTTTAGTATCAAAAGACTCAACCATTCATATTCCCTTAATTAAATTGTAATTATAGATATGAAGTTAATCGTGATTGAGCTGAGAAATCTTAGATTTGAACAACGACAAACAACCATGGCAATAAATAAGATGCAAGAAACTCTGGATTACATATTAGCAACTGATGCTGTACAATCAAAATATACAAACGAATCCTTTGAAAGAAAATATAAAATTCAGCTCCCGATTCCGACGTACGAACAATTTGTAACATTTAATAGGAGACTTTCAGGAGATAAAGAATACCGAACAGTTTTCGTAAGTATTAAGATGTGAGGTTATTTTAATGGATATGATATCTATAGCGGCAAACATGGTTTTATTTTTAGGTGCAAGCGTTGTCGCGAAAGTTCAACGAAACAAAATCTATTACAAAAAATATCACCGTTTCTCTGAAAAGATATTAATCTCGTGACGTAGCCTTATTGTTTAATGCACTAAAAAGAATAAAAGGTAAATTTGTTTTCAAGGACACAACGGTTTCAAATTGTTTGCTGTGACATGAAATAAATAAAACTAATAAATATACAAACTAAAATATAATTAAATAATTATTATTTTGTTTCAAAATTGCAGAAGTCATTGACGAAAAGTCCGAGAACCAGCTAATATCACCGATATCTGATGAAATACTTGACTCATCTAGAAGCCGTTCTTTCTAATGTCAAGGATTGAGGAATAACTCGAGTTCGATCCTCGATTAGCGAAAAGAATTTCTACAAATATAAGCAATAAATAAACACCAGTAAAAACATTTCACCAGTAAAAAAACTATAATATTTTTCTTTTATTATATAGATAAACATGCCAAAGATAAAAAATGGCTGAAAAATAATTTAAGATTATTGAATATGAAAATATTAATTTATGTGGGCTTTTATTAGCTATAAAGGCAAGGAAAATAATAAATATTTTTTAAAATAATAATAATCCTGAATTTATCATTTCGCATTTCCTGGAATATATGGCACTACTTTTGGCAGGTTAGCCCGCCTAGCCAATATCCGGGAGACGGTGAAAAATACTATCGGTTGGATAATTTTACATCTCTAGAGGCTAAATTTCACAAAAGTTACACATAGTCACACAAAAGTCACACAAGTTACAGACCTAAGTGCTAGCTGAGTTTCCTCAGTTGGCACTAGATAGTGTCTAAAAAAACTGACTCGCATCTAGACATCCGAGTCGAAATTTCCACACGTAGAGTAAAGCGAAAGTAACAGGGGGCGAAAAATATTATAGATATTGCGACTTTTTACCGCGGTCGAACGATAAGCGCGCTCGCCGTCTTGATTTCTCCGTCCCGCGGATGAATGTTGTGCCGACGAACGGGAAATGCGGGAACGTCGTTGTAAAAAAAGGGAATAATCCAGGAAAGATAACGCGGGTAGGAACGGGATATTAAGAATTTCACGTGTGCCGTGATGGAAAAATGGATATAACATGGAAATCAAAAATTGAGCGCCAGATACGGTCTCTCACGTATCAATCCGCAAAGCGCAACAAGATTATTCCGAACGCGAGATATATCGAAATCCGCCGGACTAGCTAGCTCGCCTAACAATAGAGAGGGCGAGTGTTGGATTAACGCGATTATTAAGCAAGAAACGACAAACACGGGAGCGACAAACATAAACTGAAAGTAAAGACGTTAAATGGAACAGAGAAAATAAAAAGTTTATTATAATAAACAGAGCCGAGGCTCTTTGAGAGTAATAATAATAAAGACCGTGCAGATATTCGGCTGCGATAAAGACACGGGCGCGAGACTGGATGTTGGACACGGGGCGCGAAACCCCAGAAGACTTACGCTGATGTCGGTCCGTTAAACCGGTTGCATTCCCTCTCGGCGTTGAATACGCCTCGCACCGCGGACAAGACAATTAATGCGCTTCCATTTCAATCCGGGCGATAGCCCGTTCAGAATCTCGATATGAATCACTTAGAGGCGACCGCATCGCTCACTATTATTACTTAATTATTATTACGTAACTTATTTCTAACATGCAGTTCGCGAAATACGCACATTCTTTATTTCTAGACAAACGTGAAAAGCATACACGACGTTCAATGCACATTCACGCAATCCGTGCGATAATCGCGAGAGAAGCTCTTACAAAACGCGCACACAATTTCCAGACGCGACGATTAACAAACAAAAAAGACGAGATGTACTTTACGCGATCGACACTCGCACTCAGACGACAGGCATACGGTACGAACGAGACTCTCTAAACATGTGAAAACCAACGCATACACAATATACGAAATATATTCTCGGGTCTCCAGAGAGACGATATCCGGTTTATTAAACGCGATGTCAATATCTTAATCTGCGGAAACTGTTATTCTAAAAGCTCCAGGGCTCGAATCGTTTGACGACGTGGCTGACGTCACGCGAAAATTACACCGAAGAACGGAGCATAGCCCGTACGTGAAAATACTAATTCACGGCCACGATGACAGAACGCAATCCCGGGCGCGATCGCGCGTGTCTCAATTAAGTGTAGGTAACCTCACCGGCACTGTCCTCCCGATGGTGTAGCAAAGGGCTGGCCTTGTCCTTTCGTCCCGGCTCTCTCTTTCGTAACAGTTCTCAGGGTCCCTCCCGCTCGCAACGACGTACGATCAGTCGCTCTCTCGCTAGCTCACGAAAAACCGTCTGAGCTTTATGAACACCCGCGCCAGTCTGTCCCCGAGATTCTCGCGATCTAGAATCGATACCGCGGGGCCAGCCGGTGCTGCGCACATGGGGTGCGTATTATCGCGTTCAATCACGCGTTACCACGCGCTGTGGCCGGCAGACGGCGCGCTCAAGATCGTATCGGAGGTGCGCGCGCCCCGGTATCGATAACGATAACTTGTTGGGGCCCGCTCAGCGGGGTCATGGGGTCCAAGTAGGATGTTTGAACCGAAAGTGTTGTTGCGATCCTCGCTGCTGTCTTTTCCGGCGCGCTGTGCCCTACAGCGGCAGCGTTTCTGCAGTGCCTCCAAGGGAAACGGCTCTGCACGGTCCTGAGTCCTGAGTCCTTGCGCGAGGATCCACTCGCTGTCCCGTGCATCACGCATTACGCGCGCAGATCCTGATCGTGCCGAAAGGTTTGACGTTAGTTGTTTTGAGGACTGAAGTACCGGCTCATCTCCCCCTGAAGGTCGCTCGAGATCGTCGATAGCTGGTTCTTGTGGTCGACCGAAAACGGTCTCCCGCCTTCTCCTCCGATAAGGCTCTCAAAATAAATATTCATACAAAGAAAAATAACAAACAAAATTAATATAATGAACAGAATCTTTATTAATAAGGCCTCTTTAGAGACTGCGGTACGGTTCTCGCAATTTTTTGATTGGCGCGGCCCTTCAGCCTGCGCTTTGCCATCGGAAAGGGATCCGGCGGACGCGCGCGAGAGGGCAACGTCACACTATACAGGGTATCCTAAAACTACCGTATCTTCTCTTAATGGCAGATTCCTTAGAACATTTCAAGACAAAAATCCTAATACAAAAATGTCGAAGCTATAATAGCTTTTAAACGGGAAGCGATTATATTTTACGAATGACAGGGCTGAGATTTCGCGCGCTCAGGCACGGCGAAATAGTAGACACTTTCATGGTAACATTGATCGACCACTTTGACAGCTGAAGTTGAAATATGTAGCAAATTTTTACTTGAATCATTTTTAAAATTAGTTTTTGCATCCATTATTCGTAAAAAGAATGTACTAATGCAATGCGTAGAGAAGCGAGAAAACATATAATGACAATGTTATTGTAAATTTATACGAATCATAATATCATAAAAAAGGCGCTCCATTCATAGAAGCACTTTTTTCACTTGTCATTTAGCCGTGCCTGAGCGCGCAAGATCTCAGCCTTGTCATTTATAAAATATAATTGCTTCCCGTTTAAAAACTATTATAGCCTCGACATTTTTGTATTAGGATTTTCGTCTTGAAACGTTCTAAGGAATCTGCCATTAAGAGGAGATACGGTAGTTTTAGGACACCCTGTATAGCAGATACATACGCATGTGTAGGTTATCTCATGAAGCTAAACAAGGTACAACATGTTTCAGTACGTCTGCGGCCTAGGTACTGAGTGGATGTATGCAGTGACCATAATATATTTTCGAGGCCATAAAGTATTTTTTTCCGAGCTTGTCAAACTTTTAATATAAATATTTCCACTACAAGTAAATACTTCATCTTTTATTTATATTTGAGTTTAAGTTATTTTTGCATATTATAATGATTATTGCTTATCCATTTTTGACATTTTATCATTAAAAATTTTAAATCGAAGTTCAAAAACATAGTCAGGGACCATTGTAATATCATTGTCTGGGGTTGAATGTAACGTTATAACCGACCCCGGCTGATGTTTATTTCATTTTGGATCATAATTAAACTATTTTTATTTTAGAATGCCTCATACCAAGATAGAAAGACTGACAGGGATATAAAAGATATATCAGTCCATGAACAGATATACGAGGATATAAATAAAGAGATATTGTCTATTCGAGTAGCTGTAAAGAAATATGAATTGTGTCACATGTCTTTGGCAGGATATAAAAAGAAAAGGAAAAAAGTTTACTTTTACTATTGACCCCCTATAGTGTTACAATCAACCCGAAATCGGGGACAATTATAACATTTCTTTTTGTTTTCATTTTTGATTGATAATTTTGATTTTATTTATCACAAGGCTTAAATGTTATGATTTCGATAAGAAGAAATGAATATGTTAGCTTGAGGTATCAAAAATTTTTTTTATTCTAAAGTCAAATTGTTACTTTCGACCTTGCTCTACCCTACAATTTTTTTTCGCGGAGTTACGGCGTATCAAAGTTATTCATACATTTTTGTTCAATTACCGTCAGCATTAGCATTGACACAATGCTAATGTTGACTATAATTGAACCAAAATATGTAACTTTGATGAACAAAATAGGTAACTTTGATACGCTGTAACTCCGCTAAAAAAATCGTAATAAACCTTATTTTTTTCAATTTATAAAGAAAAGTTTACGTACACATTTTACGTACCAGATATAAGTTTCGAATCAAATTTTATTTTATTATCTGCGGCTATGCTTGAAAAGCAAATTGCATGATCTTTTATAATTTTTATAAAATGTTGACTGCTGATTTTGTTATTTATGTCTCTTATTTACATAATATTTCTTAATATTCTTAATATATAAATTTCTTAATATTGATATATGACGTATGCATATAAATCCGTAGGAAATGTTTGAAATTTGGTTTATCCAGATTTTTTGTAATAATGAAATATATACAAATGTTTAATATTATATATTATTACTAAATTACAAGTATTATTGGTAAATATTTAGATTAACATACCCACCTCCAATGACTTTGACCTTGACATATGTTGTCCAGGTCCTGAGTAACATCCAAGAGGTTTTAGCCGTCGCTCGTTGTTTATTAAATAGTTATTAACAAAAGAATTTAAATGAAATGTACGTAATTTTCAAACAACGTGTATATAAGAATAGTGAGTTTGTATGTTGACCTACTGTAGGACTTCTCAATGTTTATTATTGTTTACTAGAAGCTTTCACTTGTCTATTATTGCCAGTCTTTGTGTTACTCTTGTTAATGTGGTTGAATCAAGAAGAAAGTATGATTGGTGGCCCTGGCTGCATTCTAGAAATTGATGAAGCAAAAGTTGGCAAACGAAAATATAATCGCGATCGAATTGTTAAAGGACAATGGGTATTTGATGCATTTGAATGTGAAAGTAAACGCACATTTATTGTGCCTGTTAATGATCGTTCTGAATTAACACTGTTAAATATAATACGTCGTCGCATTGCCTCAGGAACAACAATTTATAGCGATTGCTGGCGTGCATATTCCAATTTAAAAAATGAGGGATTTAATCATTTTACGGTTAATCATTCAGAAAATTTCGTACATCCAATTACTGGAGTTCATACACAAAATATTAAACTTTTATGGCGGGATATGCGAGGTGGAATACCTCGTTATGGAACCAGAGATGAAAAACATTATAACTACTACATAGCAGAATTTATGTTTAAACGTATTTATAATTATTCTGAGAAAATAGATCAATTTTTTACAATTATGACAAAATTATATCCACTAGTAAACAATAGAATTAATGAAAGTGAATAAATATTTATATTGTTTAGAATAAAAAATACTTATTATATAAACGCCATTTCTAATTTTCTTTTACTTGAAAGTACAATGATTATTCTTAACATAAAATGATTTCATATGGGTTTTCAACTTTCTACGCGAAGCGAGATCTATCCCACAATTCTTGTGTGGATTGGAAAGTGTATGCGTGGACGCAGTGGGTTTCGCCCCCCTACGGGGGGGCTCCACTTCCAGAAGATATAACCTAATCCAAACCAAATTTTAGTTTTAAATTAGAAATAGGTTTGGGTTAGGTTATATTTTTCGGAAGTGGAGCTTCCCCGTAGGGGGAAGGGGAACCTACTGTGTCCACGCATATACTTTACAGCGCATATACTTTCGGCTTGTTTCAAGCCAAAAGACGGAGGAAAGGGGAGTGTGGGATAGACCTTGTTTCGTGTGGAAAGTCGAAAACCCATGTGGAACAGAACAATTACAAATTTTGTTTTGGATCGAAATAACTATTTTCTGTTTTAACAAAAAGACTCTTCAATATATCAAGGATTTACTCCTTTAAATAACTTTTCTTTGTTTATACATGTACTATTTCCACATTTGAATACTTAAAATAACTGCTATATTTCTTAAACTTTTTTTGTTAATAACTTTTTAACGAACAACGAGCGACGGCTAAAACCTCTTGGATGTTACTCAGGACAGTGACCTTGACAACATATGTCAAGGTCAAAGTCATTGGAGGTGGGTACGTTAATCTAAATATTTACCACCAAAATATTAAATATCTGTTTGTAATTAACTTAATACAATTGAACCGTATATTTAATTTTTTTAACTTAATTCTGATTTGAAGTAATTTTATAATCTTCAAAATATTAAATGTAATTTTAAGTCATAATATACAAATATCAAAACATGATACATTAATATTTTAAAAATACATTAAAATATGATATTTATGTCTTTAATTAATAAAAATATATATATAAAATAAAATATTTTAGTTATATAAAGGTTTATTAAAATTAATGTCAAAAAAATAATAATTTGTAATTAATATTAAAATTTATGAAACAAGAAATATTTTGTAAAATATACACTGTAAAAAATATTATTGTTATAACAAAGTATTTTATTGTAACTTAATAATTAGTTTTAAAATATTTAACTCATTTAGATAATTTACAATTTTATTTATCATCCTTATTTGTTTATTATGAAAACATATACACATTTCACGTACCAGACAAGTTTCAAACCAAATTTTATTTTGTTATCTATGCTTTAGCTATGCTCGAAAAGCAAATTACCTGATCTTTTTTTTCAGTTTTGACCATTTGTTGATTTTGTTATTTGTGTCTCTTGTATCTATATGATTTCTCTTAATATGGTGAGATGTGATACATATATAAATTACATATATACACATATATATATTACATATATATAGTGCATATATATATTATATATACAAGAAAGATTTTAAATAATGTACGAAGTATCACTGAACTGTCATCGAACTGTCACCAAACTGTCATCAAACATTCATCAGAGTAAAGGCCATCACACACAAAATTCCGTAAGGACGTAAGACGTAAGCGTAAGAAAATGGACTAATCCCAATCGAGTATTTGGCTCTCCGTAACCCCTCCACTTTTACGGAAAGCCCAATATTTGATTGGGATTGGTCAATTTTCTTACGCTTACGTTTTATGTCCTTACGGAATTTTGTGTGTGATGGCCTTAACATGCGGAAAAATGGCAACAATAGATTCGATTAATGCGACTCAAAAACATACTTCAGGTGTTTCACGGATTTTTTTATTATGGATCATGTTTAAGTATTTCTTTCATTCGTAAAAGGTTTAAAACACGAATTTTGCAAACTTGGATAAAAATCTCACCAATTTCAAATTTTCACTGATTTTGAAAAGCCAATCGGCCAAATTATTGCCAAATTATTAAAACAATTAGATCTTGTCTAATCTATCAAAAATTTAATAATTCTGAGTTCAAGTGCATTATGAAATGATTGTCGTAATCACTCTTTCTCTTTTTTTTGTTCTCCTATCTACAAAAAATACACCGTATAATTTATAAAAGAATAAAACAAATAGAAAATCACTATTTTATTTGCTAGCATTTACATTATCACTGAAGTCGAACGAGCTATTTATTTTTAATTTAAGATCTGTTTTTTTTGTCTTTTTTTGAGTTTTGCATTCATCATTTAATATCCGCTAAAAGATACATAATATGATTCGTAAAAAAGCATAAAAGTTGTTGGGTTCATATTGCCATTTATTATTATTTTTTTTGATTTGTTATCGATAGAGCTTTATACTTCAAACTTAAATAAAAGTTATTGTTTTTCTTTATTCGCTATTATCTGCATTTTACGATACTGAAGATCAATGTTTATTAATGAACTTTTTAAAAGATTTTTTTTTCCGCGCTTTACGTTTTATCTATGCTTGATTTGATTTTTTTGTTTAATTTTATGATCTAACAATAGTACAATAGTACAATAGTATAATAATAGTAAATCTTATATATGTATATGACTTTTGACTCAATTATAAAAAAGTGAGTGCAACAAATAATGTACTACGAATAGAACGCATAGAATATGCGTTGTTATTCTATACAGTTGCCGCGTCACTTTTAAGATTTTCTTATGGCCGTTATTTATTTGTAAAATACTTCGCAATTATACACGGAAAAAAATGCTGTTGCTTTAATTAAAGTCTACGTCACGGGCTGCCAACAAACATACATAGTTCATTCAATGATATTTTTATTGGACCAAATATCTGGATTATTAAAACAACTATCCAGATATTTGGTCCAATAAAAATATCATTGAATAAACTATGTATATTTGTGGCAGCCCGTGACATAGACTTTAATTGAAGCAACAGCATTTTTTTCCGTGTAGTTTCAAAAAGAAAAAAAGGTATGTCCATCGTCATTGATTTAATTAGGGATTTGTCCAAGGGACCATTATATACTTACAGATAACGAGCGACATTTGATTGGAAATTGTTCAAGTTAACTTTAGAAAGCGAAGATAATGTGCGATTTCAGGTATTGGAATTGACAAATTTTAATATATGCGTTACATCTACAGTTCTATGTAGCTCATATTACATAACTATATCCTAAATGATTAAAGGCTTAGGAAGAATTATGGGAACTTGTCAGAACCAATCCAGCATTTCAAAGGCCTACAAGGGCCAATAAACTTGGATGAAATTCAAAGATACTGTAATGCTCAAGTAAAAGTACTTCGTGACAAAAACATAAATGTAATTATGTTACTAATTGTATAATTAATAATTATCTAATTACAATAAAATACTACACAGTTACAAAAATTATCTTTGTTATAAATTTTTCATATTAATATAAAAATATTTTAAAAGGTAGTGAAATAAACACACTGTTGCTTCTATGTTTAAACATCATATATTCGCAAAATTTTTCTAGCCAGTGCATGTTGGAGAAAAATGCTTTTATGTTTTTGAATATAACGGATCTCCAACGGTAAAACTATGTTTGATGCACGACGCGGTACCAATCGCTATATTGACATTAGGCACTGAACAACATCATCATTTTGTTGAAGAATTGAACAATGGAAATATACGTACGGACAGAGATACATGATCATTTTTATTATAAAGTATATAATATTTATATGTATTATAATTACATATATTAATTAGTATATGTATTGTTTTTCTCTAACTGAAATTTCCCATGGCTTTAATAGAAGAGGCATACGAACCATAGCAACGTATGATATAGCGGCAAGAGGTTTTATTCTTCATACACCCGATTTTGAAGCCGCAAAATATTGTACTTCCACGAACAACAATGAAAATAATGACGCGATACAGTATGAACTCGGCGTGCATTTCATACAGAATGGCCGCGTTCAACAGAGAAAGCACTCAGTTATCGTCTTATCAATACTCAATGTTGATTTATTGATTCTAAAAATTAGAGCCAATCGCGTTCGATTGCTACTGAGTGGTTTTCTCTTCTGAACGCGTCCAATCATGTGAATGTGAATCCTATCTAAAAAAAGGCATGTAAAGTCGATACTCGAAAGTCTCGAAGTGTATTGTTGTCGCTTTTCCGCGATGCTGATTGGTTCTGTCATTGCGCTTACTTCGTGAGCGGCTGTCATTGCATATTTTGACAGTTATTATTTTGTGTATATATCGTTAAAAATGTTTAATGAAAAAGAATAAATAGCGCGCGCGAAGCGCGCGTTGTGTTGTGCTAGTCCTATATAAAAAAGGTCATGTAGACGCGTGAAATGAGCGTTTTGAGTCGATATGTATCGCACGTATTGTTGCCATTTTACCGCGTGTCTGATTGGTTGTCGAGTTGCGCGGCGAGCTTGTCGTATTTATGCTTGTTTCACTCGTATCGTTTGACAGTTTGACAGTTTATGTCTTTTGACAGTTTGACAGTTAAAGAAAATCGAGTTAAAGAAAACAAAGTTAAATATATTTAATTAATATAGAGAGAAAAAGGTAGAAGAGAAGAGAGGAATAAAAGAGAGAGAGAGAGAGAGAAAGAAAGAGAGAGAGAGTTAGAATTAAAGAAGAGGAAGTATAAGCAAAAGAAAGGGAGAGAGACAAAAGGAAAGAAGAAGGAAAATAAATATAATATCAGGTAATAATATTGTTTAGTATTATTAAATATATTGTTAATTATTATTAAGAAATATTATTAAAAATTATTAATATTATCTATTTTATTTAATTTTAAGACAGAGAGAGAAAGAGTGAAAGAAAGAGCGAAGGCAAAAAAGGATAGTTTATTTAAAATTAAAGAAAAGGAAGAATAAGCAAAAGAGAGAGAGAGAGAGAGAGAGAGAGAGGTAAAATTAAAGAAGTGGAAGTATAAGCAAAAGAGAGGGAGGGAGACAAAAGGAAAAAAGGTGGAGAGAGAGAGAGAGAGAGAGAGAGAGAGAGAGAGAGAGAGAGATAAAGAGACAGAAGGAAAAAAAAGGAGAATTATCATAATATCAGGTAATAATATTGTTCAGTATTATTAAATATATTGTTAAATATTATTAAGAAATATTAAATATTTTTAAATACTATTTAATATTATTAAATTTATTTTTAGTATTAAGTATTATTAAATTATATATTAACTTTTTTAAATGATTGAATATTATAGTAAGTTAATAATCTTTTAAATATTTTATTTAAAATTAAGGAAAGGACGAAGATGAGAGAGAGAGAGAGAGAGAGAGAGAGAGAGAGAGAAAGAGAGAGAGAGAGAAAGAGAGATAAAATTAAAGAAGAGGAAGTATAAGCAAAAGAGAGGGAGGGAGAGAGAAAGAGACAGAAAAAAAGAAGGAGAATAAATATAATATCAGGTAATAATATTGTTAAGTATTATTAAATATATTGTTAAATATTATTCAGAAATATTATCAAAAATTTATCGTGAGTGGGGTTAATAAATATTCATTGATTCTTAGATTTGGAAAATATATTTAAAGTATATTTAAAATTGCATGTTTGATTGATGGTTCATGATGTGAATCGAATGTGGTCGAGTGAGTGAGAGAGAGAGAGTGAGGGGGTGAAGACGGGAGAGAGAGGGGGGAGAGGAGAGAGAGAGAGAGGAGGGGTGAGAGAGAGAGAAGGAGGAGAAGAAATATAATATTAAGTAATAATTTTGTTCAATATTATTAAATATATAGTTAAATATTATTAATAAATATTATTAAATGTTATTAATATTATTTATGTAATTTCATTTTAAGAGAGAAGGACAGATAGAAAGAGAGAGAGGGAAGAAAGAAGGAGAAAAGAAAGAAGCTTTATTTAAAATTACAGAAGAACAAGAATAAGCAAAAGAGAGGGAGAAAGAGAGAGAATGAGAGAGAGAGAGACAGAAAGAAATGAAAAGGAGAAGGAATATAATATTAGGTAATATAATATTGTTTAATATTATTAAATATATTATTAAATATTATTAATGTTATTTATGCTACTTAATTTTAAATGTCATAGTATATTGATATTTATTTGTGAATGTATTAAATCAATATATTTAAGATATATTTCAAAATGCGTGTCTGATTGATGGTCGATGATGTAAATCGAATGTGGTCAAACGAATGTTATCGAGTTAGTTCGACAGTTTGGTAACAGTTCGGTGACATTTCGTGAGTGATTGATTAGTATTAAATTTCTTAGTATATTGATATTTATTTGTGAATATATTAAATTAAGTTAATATAGAGAGAAAGAGAAAGAAGAAAAGACGAATAAAAGAGAGAGAGAGAGAGAGTAAAGAAAGAGAAAAAAAGAAGTTTTATTTAAAATTAAAGAAGAGGGAGAATAAGCAAAAGACATGGAGAAAGAGATAGATTGTTGAATATTAAATATAATGTTAAATATTATTAAATATTATTAAATATTATTAAATATTATTAAATATTATTAAAAATTATTAATATTATCTATTTATATTTAATTTTTTAAGATAATTGACTAAGAGTGAAATAATTAATAATCAAAAAAAATATTTTATTTAAAATTAAAGAAAAGAAGAAGAGAAGAGAGAGAGAGAGAGAGAAAGATAAAGAGAGAGAGATAAGAGAGAGAGAGAGAGGGAGAAAGAGACAGAAAAAAAAAAAAAAGGAGAATAAATCATAATATCAGGTAATATATTGTATAGTATTATTAAATATAATGTTAATATATTATTAAGAAATATTAAATAAAAATATATTAATATTATTAAATCTATTTTTTATTTAAATTTAAGACAGAGAGAGAAAGAGAAATGAGAAGAGCGAAGTTAAAAAAGGATAGTTTATTTAAAATTAAAAAGACGAAGAGAGAGAGAAGAGAGAGAGAAAGAGAAGAGAGAGAGAGAGAAAGAGAGTTAAAATTAAAGAAGAGGAAGTAGAAGCAAAAAGAGGGAGGGAAAGAGAAAGAGACAGAATGAAAAAAGAAGGAGAATAAATATAATATCAGGTAATAATATTGTTTCAGTATTATTAAATATGATGTTAAATATTATTAAAATTATTAAAAATTATTAATATTATTAAATATAATTTAATGTTAAATATAAAATTATATAGAAGGATTTTTATATAAAAAGATATTTTATATTAAGATTATAATTAAAAGAAGAAAAACAAAAGCAGAGAAGAGAGAGAGGAGAGAGAGAGAAAAAAAGAAGGAAAAAGAAGGAGAATAAATATAATATCAGTAAATAATAGTGTTCCGTATTAATAAATATTTTGTTAAATAGTATTAATAAATATTGTTAAAAATTATTAATATTATATCTATTTTATTTAATTTAAGAGAGAGAGAGAGGAAAGAGAGAATGAAAGAGCAAATGCAAAAAAAAGGATAGTTTATTTTAAATTAAAGAAGAAAAAGAATAAGCAAAAGAGAGAGAGAGAGAGAGAGGAAAGTTCTGTGAGAGGGAATGAGAGAGGGGGAGAGAGCTGTTGAGAGGAGAATGATGAGGAGGGGGTGGGAAAGAGAGAGAGAAAGAGAGACCAGAGGAGAAGGAAAGAAGGAAAAAAAGAGAATATATGATATTAGGTAATAATATTTATGATATTAGACAGTTATATTGGTTTATTTTGTGACGTATATGATTTTGTGTATATATCATTAAAAATGTTTAAAAGAAAAACAATAAATGGCGCGCGCGAAGCGCGCGCTTTGAAGTGTACTGGTAATGGATATGGATGGTGCGCGCGTAGCGCGCGCTGCGTGTTAGTCCTCTATAAAAAAAGTCATTTGTACCGAGAAGTGCGCGTTTTGAGTCGATATGTATCGCACGTATTGTTGCCATTTTACCGCGTGTTTGATTGGTTGTCGAGTTGCGCGGCGAGCTTGTTGTATTTACGCTTGCTTCACTCGTGTCGTTTGACAGTTTGACAGTTTATGTCTTTTGACAGTTTGACAGTTAAAGAAAATAAAGTTAATGAAAATAAAGTTAAATATATTTAATTAATATAGAGAAAAAAAGGAAAAAGGAAAGACGAATAAAAGAGAGAGAAAGAGAGAGAGAGTTAGAATTAAAGAAGAGAAAGTATAAGCAAAAGAAAGGGAGAGAGACAAAAGGAAAGAAGAAGAAAAATAAATATAATATCAGGTAATAATATTGTTTAGTATTATTAAATATATTGTTAATTATTATTAAGAAATATTATTAAAAATTATTAATATTATCTATTTTATTTAATTATAAAACAGAGAGAGAAAGAGAGAAAGAAAGAGCGAAAGCAAAAATGGATAGTTTATTTAAAATTAAAGAAAAGGAACAATAAGCAGTAGAGAGAGAGAGAGAGAGAGAGAGTTAAAATTAAAGAAGAGGAAGTATAAGCAAAAGAGAGGAAAAGTGAGAGAAAGAGACAAAAGAAAAAAAGAAGAAGAATAAATATAATATCAAGTAATAATATTGTTCAGTATTATTAAATATATTGTTAAATATTATTAAGAAATATTATTAAAAATTATTAATTGTAAGACAGCGAGTCAATTTGGAGTTTGTCAGGAGAATGGCTTTCGGAAAAGGATATCGTTTGAACAGAAGAATGATGCGTACAGGAGCAATGTCGTATATTTTTATACAGAACGCGATAAATCGTTAATGCACAATGTTAGTTAACACAAACACTTAAACAAACGCGTATAATTGGTCAGAGCAAATAATCGAACACACAAACTATCAAACGATAACTCGAGAAACGGAGGCAGCTAAGCAATAGGAGCTTTAACGCTGGAAACCGACGAGACGTCCGTACCGTAACACGTATTCGTGCAAAAGACGCCCGGTCAGTCACAGACTCTTGCAACATTCCCCGTTACTAGAGAGACGTACATTTGTTGTCTAACAAGGCTCGTTGTTAGGGAAACGTTTATACATTGTTTATAACATGTTGCTAACAAGTAACACTAGGGAAGTGTCATACGGCGATTTTCCTGAAACTTGGCATACAAGTAGTACATGGAAAACTATTAGACACGTATATTGTTATATCGGCCCAAAAGCCGTTTGAAGGGTAGAAATCACCCTTATCTATTTTGGGAGTAGGTTAGACTATTTTACGAATAATTTTTACGATTGTTGCGAAATCAGGTAACTAAGGGTTTTTGGGGTCGCTGATAACGAATCTGAAGTCCGTTTTTAAGAATTCAAAATGGCGGATCCAATACGGCGGTCGCATTTTTTCAAAAGTTTTACACCTTGTCAAAAGTGCGAAAATTGCAAAAAAGTAAGAAATGAGTATAACTTTGAGGCGAATTTGTAGCAGAAAGGTCCAAATCGAGAACTACCTCTAACAGTAACGAAACATCGAAAAACAAAAGAGGAAGCAGATAAAACCAAAACAATCAATTTGTCTACAAATTTTAATTTGATCTTCTAGGACCTAGAAGATCAAATTAAAATATATTACATATATAATATGTGAATAATAAAAATTTTGAAATTAATTAATTATGAAAATAAAAATTATCTATTAGCAAAATTTTAATGGCGATTTGGCGGAAGGTACAATCCCAGCATATTTTTGATATAGAGACGCTCCTGCGTGAGGCAGTGATGCCAGAAACGGTTCCCGCGGCTCACGGCTCAGCAATGGAAGGGGTAACGCACACAAGCGTGAGCCGCGGGACCCGTTTCTGGCATCTCTGGTGTGAGGCACAGCGTTACCCGCGCGATCGGCGTTTCGGCTGTCGAGGCTCGAACGGTAGTGGGGGGACCCTCACTACTCGCTTCAGAAATCCGACCGAAAAGGGCAACTAATTCAGAGCACTGATTTAAAGTACCTGTAAAGATAATGTCGATGAATCCAAGAAACATTGTTCTTTTATTACAAAGAAGTTTTAATTCTCCTGAATATGATGTGTATTCAGTTATTACAGACGAGGAAAAATCTTTTGCAGCTAATTTGGAGAATTTAATTAAAGATGCTATAGATGCACAGATATTTGTCGAAAGCATTGATACTTTAAACTTTAATGAAGAAAGTGTATATCCTGAAGCAATTCCTGTTGATGAGGTTTCTCAAAGTGATTTCGAAGAATCAATAAAGGATTGCAAGAAAACTATAATTGATATTGATATCAAATATAAAACAAAGGCTGTACAATTTTGGCGTTCCGGAAAGACAAAAGCTTTGCCTTTAAAGTCAGTTCAGCACAGATTTAAGAAAGTTTCTGGTTTGAGGTCATTGTATAGGTGGGTGGCACAAATTAAAGAAGGTGGCACGAGAAATGAAAAATTATTACAAATTTCTAAGTATGTTTTGGATCAATTCAAAATTTCCTCTGAAAGATCGCTTTCTATTCATGACATTGATATAAAAAGATGGGCTTTACGGGCTAGAGAAGAAATCAATTTGCCACCGACATTATTCACTGCTTCCACATTTTGGGTACATAATTTTAAAGTGAATCATGGAATTGTATCGAGAAAGATAAATAAATTTGTGACTAAAAAACAAATATCGTCAAAGGAAAAATTATTACAAGCATCAAGCGAATTTGTTTCTAAAGTAAAATCAGAGATCATGTTGGTAGGTGAAGACAATGTCTATAATTCCGATCAATCGGGGTTCAATTTAGAAATGCATGCAGGTCGCACGCTTGCTTTAAAAGGATCATTGAAAGTCGAGTGTTTAGCGCAATCTTTGAATTCTTTGACGCACAGCTACACTATTCAGCCAATCGTTTCTGCCAACGGAGATTTAAAGTCCCCTTTATTAATAGTCCTGCAAGAGACTAGTGGTAAATTTGGACTACTCTTTGAGAAAACTTTGTACAAAGCAGACAATATTGTCGTATTTGCATCAAAATTAGGCAAATTAACATCCGACTTTGCCATTAATTGGTTCGCAAACGTTTTTTTACCAAACACCGGGGAAAACTCTGTTCTTTTGTTAGATTCTTGGACTGGCCAGAAAAAAAGTTTGACAATATTGATAAAGACAATAAAAACGTCCAAATTTTTACGATTCCCGCTGGAACCACTGGTTTAATTCAACCGCTGGACTTTTACACTTTTAGACCTTGGAAGAATTTTTTAAGACAATTTTCTGATATTGTCATGCTGTATAACTGTGATGTAAATTTACATTTAAGGAATAACATCCTCAAAATACAGTCTTTAATACATAACCAGTTTTCCTCGCCCAGATTTAAGAATATATTTCGATACGCTTGGTGGAAGTGTGAGTATATTGCAGAAAAACCCGACAAATGCGAAGCCCATGCAGATTTCTGTTTGAAAAACTGCAATGGCACATGTGAACTCTGCAATGATATTGCAATAATTAAATGTGCTTGGTGTATGACATCAATGTGCATGCAGCACTTCTTTGCCGTAACAAACGCTAACTCTCCACATTACTGCACTAAATTTAAAGTGTAAGTGGAAAAGCACTCCGATTCGTGAGAGGCAAGGGGACTCACGTTCAAAAAGCACCCCGATTCGTGAAAGGCAAGGGGACTCACGTTCAAAAAGCACCCCGATTCGCGAGAGGCAAGGGGACTCACGTTCAGAAAGCACCCCAATGGGATGAGAACCCTATCACGTCCACGTCGTTCATCCTGGATAGCGCTAAGGACTGACTGATTTTTATATGCATCACTACTTCTAGGGATGGTTTTCGATGTTTCGTTACTGTTAGGAGTAGTTCTCGATTAGGACCTTTTTGCTACAAATTCGCCTCAAAGTTATACTCATTTCTTACTTTTTTGCAATTTTCGCACTTTTTGACAGGGTGTAAAACTTTTGAAAAAATGCGACCGCCATATTGGGTCCGCCATTTTGAGTTCTTAAAAACGGACTTCAGATTCGTTATCAGCGACCCCAAAAACCCTTAGTTACCTGATTTCGCAACAATCGTAAAAATAATTCGTAAAATAGTCGAACCTACCCCCAAAATAGATAAGGGTGATTTCTACCCTTCAAACGGCTTTCGGGTCGATATAACAATATACGTGTCTAATAGTTTTCCATGTACTACTTGTATGCCAAGTTTCAGGAAAATCGCCGTATGACACTTCCCTAGTGTTACTTGTTAGTTACGCGTATCTGGTGACTCTCGTTGCTAACGTGCGAGCGGTGAGTGGGGGGCAGTAGGCATGAGTTACGGAATCGGGCCAAAATGTGCAACTAAATCTCAGCGCTGTTGTAGAGCGACGTGTTTGCAATAAATTATCGTCTTCAGAAAAATATTCATTATTAGTTATTCCGCAGGTACTTTTTAACCCGGATTCATACAATATATATGCGAGAGAAACATTTATTTATTTAGATAAAAGAAGGAAGTCTCTTAAAGTCCTGATATCATACTGAGTAAGATGAAAAGTTGTTGTTTTTATATTTATCCCTTGGAAATATATATAAATATTTATAAGAAATATATATTTGATGTAAATAATGCCTAATTGTTCAAGTTTTATGCATTCTTCTTATTTTTTCCTGTATTTTTGAGCTTATATTTTTATTTGTTATGACCCATTATTCTTGATATAGGACGCTAGAAAATAACAATTTTTGCAGTTACAGACAACTGTTCTTCAAGAAGAACGGTAGGATATTTTTAACCCAGTGATAAATTTTTTTTATTTTATTTTAAATAAAACGTTTCTTCATGAAGAAGAAAGAAAGTGGAGCTGAAGGACGGAAGAGACGAAGGTTGGGGGCGGAGGAAATCAAGAAGTCTAACAAATTCTTTATGACCTTCTTTGAAAAGCACGAAACAAGTAGCTCGACATGTTTTATAAAATCGCCTGCATCTGCTACAAGTTTGTTAGAATCCAAAGGTGAATTAAGTACAAATGCGTCACAAGCCGAGAAGGAAGTCAAGTCACATAAATCCGAGTATGGCAAAATTAAGAGTGAGGCTGTCAGAGAAAACATGGACATGACAGGAAGGGAAGATGATGGTGATGATGGTGATGTTAAGTTTATTGATGAGATTTTATTTGACGACACAGAACTTAATGAACTGGATGATATCGAAGAGCCTCGAACTGTCATATCAGAAGTAATTGAACAGCATGACATTGGACTTCTGAAGTTTGACTAGGATATTGGAAAAGCAATTCTGTCTGACGCGTTGAGAACAGAAATAATAAAGCTGGGTTTGAAATATTTCCAAAACAATGAGGGGCCTTTCCTATCAACAAATAATCGCTCAATGAACAAAACTTGGTTCAAGAGGAAATTGGGAAATGATCATGGTCAGGAAATAACTCGTTCATGGTTGGTCTATTCTCCTTCTAAAAAGTCTGTATTTTGTATCTGCTGTCTTCTCCTTTCTCGGTCGAACTATCAATCCACATTGGAGCAGGAAAGTGGATTCAACCAGTGGAAAGCACCTGAAAGAATTAGTGTTTATGAAAATGCTAAGAATCATCGTGAATGCTTCACTCAGTGGAAAGAAATGGAAAGAAATTCAGCTACAAACAGTGGAGTTATTGACGCGAAATTTTGGTCACAAATTGAAAGAGAAAAGCAGAAATGGCGTGACATTTTAACGAGAATCCTTCACTGTATAAAATTCATTGCGACTCAGAACTTGGCTTTGCGAGGACACAGGGAGTCACTTCAGTTAGGCGATGACTCCAATATGGGTAATTTCCTTGGCTTACTGAAACTACTGGCCATCTTTGACCCTATTATGAAAGAACACCTCACTTATGTGGAACGTCATCCCGGATCCACGTCTTATCTTTCACTGGGTGTCCAGAATGAATTCATCCACCTAATGGCATCCACTGTTCGCCAGAGTTTACTAAAAAGCATTCGTAAAGCCAAGTATTATGGTCTCATGTTCGACTCGACTCCTGATCAGTCACACCGTGAGCAAATGTCAGAAGTAGTGAGGTACGTGGAAATTGATTTTGAGAAGAAAACAGTCCGTGTTAGAGAATCCTTCCTTGGTTTTATCCAGATAAGCCAGAAGAATGCTGAGAGCTTAGTTGAAGACATCTTGAAGCAGCTAGAGAAAGACGAAATGGAGCTACAAGATTGTCGGTCACAGTGCTATGATAATGCTACTGTAATGGCTGGACACAGAAATGGTGTTTGTCAAAGAATAAGTGAGAAAAACAATCTAGCAATGTTTGTGAATTGCAACAATCGCTCACTCAACTTAGTGGGTGTACATGCAGCCAAGCAGGATCCAATAATAATCACATTTTTTGGAATCATCGAAGCTCTTTACGTGTTCTTCTCTCGTTCAACACAATGCTGGGAAAAACTAAGAAACGCCGTGCCTGTGGTTGTTAAGTCGGAATCCGAAACCAGCAGTGCAAGAACAAAAGCAATAAAACCCGTCAACAAGTACCTTGAGAAAATACTTCAAGTTCTCCAAGACATGATAGACGATGAAAACGAGACCAGTGAAACAAGAAGTGATGCAATGCAGCTGTACAACCGCATGTTGAGTTACGATTTTCTGACTTTGCTAGGATTTTGGAATAAAGTACTCATTCACATTGATCGTGTTCAAAAGAGGCAGCAGGATCCTAGCATGAACTTCCACGATGCTGCCCTGGATTTGAAAGTCCTCCGAGATCATTTTGATGATGAAAGAGAAGTATTGGTCAGTGAATCACTCGAAGAAGGACTTGGTCTCTGTCAAGAATGGAATGTTAAAGTTGAAAGACGTCAAAGACGAAAGAAACAAATGGCTGGTGAAAACTCGAGAAACGATGGGTTAACAGTTAAGAAAGAAATAGAAAGAGTCATGAAGGAAACACTCGATCGTCTTCACAGAGAAATGGACGAAAGGTTCATTCGTTTGCACGACATTGACGCCAAGTTTGGGTTCCTTCTCGATGTCGAAAGACTGTGTTACGATGCCGATAGTAACAACCTAAAGATGAAGTGCGAAAATTTAAGCGATTTTTACAGTTGTGATATTGATGGGCAGCAGCTATACGAAGAAATTTTGGATTGCAGAATATTGCTATCAAGTCGGGCCAATATGAAAATATCAAGACCTGAAAAGCTTCTTGAATTTATTGTGCAATATGGAAATAAGAGCGTTTTCCCCAATCTTCAGATTGCTATTCAGATAATGCTAACCATTGCAATTTCCATCGCCAGCTGTGAAAGATCATTCAGCACGTTAAAATTAATACTTTCGTATTTGAAAGCCTCCATGGGTCAAGGCAGATTGTGTGATCTTGCTTTGCTGAGTATAGAAAGAGAGGAAATTGAAAAAACTGACTTTGAGCACATCATAGACCAATTTGCATCAATGAAAGCAAGGAAAATGCATTTATAATTTTTATGTAGTAACATAATGTGATAAATAAAAGATTAAAAAGCTTGACTTGTATTTTTAAACTGATATTATGGTAAATTGAAAGATGTGCCATATGTTTGGACAGGGGCGCAATTTCAGTGCTTGCCATAGGAGCTATTTTCCGTAGATACGCCTCTGGCTCAACGGTATCGGTGTTTGTGCCTTCACAAATACTACACACATACGCGATGAAAGAGAGACAAAGACGGCGCGATCATCTCTCTTTGTCAAGCGATCAGTGTACTACCCATAGACATAGTATATCTAGACTAAGTGTTGAGGAGTGGGAGCCGAGGTGCACGTAGAAAAGGACATACTCTGTTTCGTGCCCCTTGCGTTCTCTCTCGCTCGCACGTAGCATGACGAAAGAGAGCGCTATGCTATGTGCGAGCGAGAGAGAACGCAAGGGGCACGAAACAGAGTATGTCCTTTTCTACGTGCATCTTTACCCCCACTCCTTAAATAAAGGCAAACGCTCGGTCTAGATATACTATGTCTATGGTACTACCACTATCGAAAAGATCGAAAAGTGGATGTAGCACGGATATGAAACAAATGACCAACAAAATCGAAAAGTGGATGTAGCACGGACATGAACTATATGGAGATTTGACCGAAAGTACCGAAAAGTGGATGTGGGATAAGTGTTTCCAATTCCTAAAAGTGGATGCACGGCGCTGCTCTATGGCCTAGAAAAAGCGTCTCACGAAAATCGCCGGCATTGCCTCTCTCAGGCTTCTCTCTGGTATGTACGTGTGTGTGCGCGGGCGTGCGCGCGTGCGTGTGTTGTGTGCGTGCGTGCGTGCGTGCGTGTGTATGTGTGTGTGTCCAAAAATTTAAAAAGTCAGATAATATCTATTAAGTAATATAAATCACAAGTTTAAAAATTTATAATAATAAATATCTATTACCTGAGGTTTGCATAATGTCTATTATTTCGATTTTATCACCTTTATTTATTTCGAGTTTAAGAAAGTCATCATAAGAAAAATTTATTATATGAACTTCCAATTTATAAATGCCATCTGTTATTGACCCGCAACCGATAAATTTATTCAATTTATTATTGTGTTTCAGTGAAATTTGTTTTGACAAATTCTTCCAATACTACAAAATATTTAATTTTATATATAATAAAGCTTTTAAAATAAAAGTCACTGAAAGACTTTTCAATTCAAAAATAGAAAAACTTTTTAATTTTATAAATAGAAAAAATATTTCGAATAAAAAAGAATTGTTTAATTTAAAAGAAAACAAAGAAATAAAAAGAATAAATTACTATATATCCTCCTATGATTATCTTCTAATTCTAATTAAAAAATAAATTTAAATAAAACGGTTTTTCATCAACAGATATATAGAAAATGTATTTAACATGGATAGAAATATCATCATTAACATGACCATAAAGATATATATATAAATATATATTTAGTATACATAAGAGAACTTACTAACGCGACCGGATGTATTTAATATTTCACGTAATTTTGTTAATATAAGTTTATCATTTAATGTGCAAATTAGTTCGAATTTACTCAAATTTGAAACAACAGTGTTGTTACGAATTAATAATTCGTATGAAACATTCCCGTTGTTAAAATTTGCGATTTTTGGTGTTCTGGCTTGAACACCATCTAAATGTATAATCTATACATATGTATTTTATATAAAATATTTTTAATACATTACATATATATGGTACAGGGTGTCCCATTTTAAAAGTTCCACCCTTATAACTTTTCAGGATCAACGTTTGAAGGAAAACGACTCGGATAAAAGTTGTAGGGAACAAAGGGGGCTATCTAATAGTGACCTTGGATTTGACATTAAAGGTCATTTTCAAGGTCATTTGAAGGTCAACTTCCGTTTTTTAAATGGGAACCCGTATTTCTCATTACATATTCTTGTAGCTTACCTCGAGAGCTTTCCAAAACATTATAATAAAGTATTTTTTCATTAAGTACTTTTTGAGTTATTTTATATTTTAATCTGACATATTTTGATATAAAAAATAAAATATCTCGTAAAATATTTAGTTTTCGATAATCTTATCGTAATACTTTTATGTACAGAATAATGAGACAAATCAATTAGTATAAAAAAATAATTGTTTTTAAGAAAATTATTTACAATGTATTTTTTTAAACAATTATTTGTTTTTTTTTTGCACTAATTGATTTGTCCCATTATTCTGTACATAAAAGTATTACGGTAAGATTATCGAAAACTAAATATTTTACGAAATATTTTATTTTTTATATCAAAATATGTCAGATTAAATATAAAATAACTCAAAAAGTACTTAATGAAAAAATACTTTATTATAGTGTTTTGGAAAGCTCTCGAGGTAAGCTACAAGAATATGTAATGAGAAATACGGGTTCCCATTTAAAAAACGGAAGTTGACCTTTAAATGACCTTGAAAATGACCTTTAATGTCAAATCCAAGGTCACTATTAGATAGCCCCCTTTGTTCTCTACAACTTTTATCCGAGTCGTTTTCCTTTAAACGTTGATCCTGAAAAGTTATGAGGGTGGAACTTTTAAAATGGGACCTGTATATGCGTTAGTTTTTATAGAATATATTGTTGCATCCCTGGATTATGCCCGTTTTCGAGAGATCGCCTCTAAGCACGTTGCCGGGGAGTTTGCTGGTAAACAACGGCGGACATGTTGTTTTGGGTCGCCATCTTAGTTTCGTGACGGATGTCAATCTGCGCGGACGTGTTTAAGATTATTAACGATATTCTCTGTTCTCTATTTCTGTGAATAGTTATATAGTTCTGTTTCATTAAAGTTCTTGTTCTTTCATAACTAAGAGTTATTATTTACGACGCGGAGTGTGAGTGCCGGTTGTGTCTTGCGTGATTCGATTTATCTCGATTCTGATCCGCGGACCCAACAATATATTAAAGATAAACTAAATAAGATATTATTAATAAGATATTATAAGATATTATTATATAATATTATAAGATATTATTATAAGATATTATAAGATATTTGTTCAAGATTGAAACGTTGAATTTAATCGATAAATTTAAACTGTAAATTCAACTGAAAAATCTGAACGGTAAGAGCCGCGATCAAAACCCGAGCGAGAATAAACATCGTCGCGATCAGCCGATCGGCGCGTGACCGCGTGATCATAACAAAGAAAAAGGTGATTGAACGCATTCTTCTTAGAAAGAAAAAGTGTGACAAATACCTATATTCTCGAACATTCGGCGCCGAAAATATCCTATTATGGAAATCGGTCGACCGCGACTCTTTTCCGTCGTTATTCAGTCTGCCTACGACAACGATTCGAGCCGGTCGAAATTCATCGACTTTTCGCATTCGCACTTCGCATATTCTCGCTCGTGTCGCGTACGCAGTAGGCTTACTCGTCTCAAAATCGGTCCGAATTGTCTCGCATACGATCGCATTCATATTCTCGCGGCGGTCAATTCGGTCATATCTCAAACTGTATTCTTCAATAAGTTAGTGCTAAGACATTGTGAATGTTAATTCTGTGGAGTCCGAGAGTCGACGCTCGTTAACCGCATCGCGAATGTCCTCTGCCTAGCGCCAAATTCCATCCGGCGTTCGCGTGCAAGATTTCCGCTCTCGCGAGAGTTTCTAGCAAGAAGCTCTTAATCAAAATTTCCGAACCGCGAAAAAGGACAGTCATTAACAGAACATTTGAAGATCTCCGTCGGAATCGCGGAATACGTGCCGTCGCTCGCTCCTATTATTCAAAATAAAAAAGAACATTGCTGACAATCTGCACTCGACTCTTTTCTCGATCTCCTTATCCTCCAGCGGATCTATGGATTCGCGTTACACACCGCTTTTCGCTCATCTCTGAGCGTCTCTATCAGTTTCGGGCGATCTCGTCGAGTTCGACTCCCGAACAATATTATTATAAGATATTATTTATTTTAATCTTTTATTATTATATATTTATAGAATTATAAAGAAAAAAGATAAGAGCACTTACATGATTCGATAATATAAGATGTTCTACATGATCAAGGTCTTCGTTCCATACAACCACTTGAACTCTTTTTCCATTATTATTATTTAAATAGAATTTAAAAAATTTATATTGTTGTTTATTTCCAACTAGGCGTGGAAACTCAATACCATCAACATAGCCGATTATTTCACTATATATTGTAAGAGATACAAAAAATTAAACAACAGAATTTAATAATATAGAATTAATAAAAATAATTTTTTTTTATAATTGTATATAAAACATTCGATAGTTAAAACACTCTAAATAATAAAAAGAAATTGATGAAAGAATTGAAGAAAGAACAGATTTATAAAAATAATTATACAAGGTGGTTTAAAAGTATGAAAACGATCAAATAATTCTCATAAACAATGCATTTTACAAAAAAAAAGTTTCAGGTAAAAGTCGTATGAGCGAATTATAATTTTTTTTAATAGGGTCCTTTGTGAGCTTAATATTTCAATAAGAACACATTGATAATATAATAGATACTTAAAATAACAATGCTTATTAATTCTTTAAAATTTTGGGAAATATTTTAATTTGTTCGCGCGTGAATTAATATATTAAAATATATTTTACTTTATTTAAAGAATTTATTGTTAGGTAAGATTTATATCAAGCGACGCGGTAGCGTCGCGACGCCAAGTATATAAAAAAAACGTTTCAGCTTGTCAACGGTTTGCTTATGTTGCTTATGTACTGGGGCCGCGACGCTACCAATCAAGCGACGCGGTAGCGTCGCGACGCCAAGTATATAAAAAAAACGTTTCAGCTTGTCAACGGTTTGCCTATGTTGCTTATGTACAGGGGCCGCGACGCTACCAATAGCTTATCCGGAGTTTTACGTCTAATAAACTTTCGATTAAAATTCCTCAGGAACTAAAGCCGTAATCAAAAATCTAACGGCACTTTTCTTATACAATATGGATGCAAGCTTTCGATTGCGACCAGTTTGAATAAGATTGGTGCAGTCAATCCTGAGGAATGATAATCGTATACCAGAAATGTGATTATTTTTTCTTCATAATAATAATAAGGTTCAGACTCTCACGTACGTATGCTCGCACGCACACACGCAAAGCGATTTTGTCCCTCAAGGCGCGATTGCAGCGCTCATGTACGATTATTCGCTTGAGTGTGCAAATACGCCTTGAGAGACAATGTATGTGTGTGCATACGTATATGATACGTATCAAGCGACGCGGGAGTCACGGTACGCGGTAGCATCGCGACGTCAAGATATAATAAGGTTGAGATTATAAAGTTATATTTGAATCTGTTGCAGAAAATATATTTGGTCCTATCGAGCAAGTAAATTGAAAATTTCGTATATATATCTGCTTATATATGTTTATTTATTGTTTTATAAGTATATATTATTTCTTGATTATATCTGAATATTATCTAAATTATAGCGCTTATTTTCAGGATCAATCTTTTCGAGAAGACTGGTATATTTTTAGCTGGGATTTTTTCGTATAAAACCGTATGCAATCCCAGCTGAAGAACTTTGCTAAACAGCGTAACATATTGGGTTATAGAGATCTGGCAGTAACATCTGGCAGTATTTGGTTAGGTTTTATATGTTCAATATTATATATATGTTTTATGTTTATTGTTAATATTAGATTATTATATATTATATATCATTATTAAATATAATTATTATATTATGAGGTAAATTAATTTATATTTTAGTTTATAAGAGCTAACTAAACATAAAGCATATATATAATATTGAACATAAAAAACCTAACCAAATACTGCATAGAATTTTACTTAAATACAAAATTAAAAACAATATTTAACGTATTAACGTATTCAGACTAAATATGTATCTATCTATGTTTAGACTTTTAGTTTTTTTAAAATAAAATAATTTTAAAAAGAATATCAGTAAAATGATTTATTTATATATAATGCAGAAAATTTACAAACAGTAAAATTAAATATTAGTATTATTATTATTAATTATTATTATTATTAATTATTATAATTATATTATTATTATTAATTATTATAATTATTATAATAATAATAATTATTATTATTATTAATTATTATTATTATTATTATTAACATTAACATTATTATTAATTCTATGCAGTATTTGGTTAGGTTTTTTATGTTCAATATTATGTATATGTTTTATGTTTATTGTTAATATTAGATTATTATATATTATATATCATTATTAAATATAATTATTATATTATGAAGTAAATTAATTTATATTTTAGTTTATAAGAGCTAACTAAACATAAAGCATATGTATAATATTGAACATAAAAAACCTAACCAAATACTGCATAGAATTTTACTTAAATACAAAATTAAAAACAATATTTAACGTATTAACGTATTCAGACTAAATAAGAAATAATTAATAATTAATAATTAATAATTAATGGCAATAAGGGATTGCGCACAATAAGAGGAATAAGAAACAGGGAATATAGAACAGAGAGCAACCGTAGTGGAGTACTCCGCGCATTACATGTACACACATTCTCTGTTCTGTATTCCCTGTTCCTTATTCCTTTTATTGTGCGTAGCCCCTAAAGCCGTATTCGCGATTCGTTTATAATTCGTGAATAGTGTGGATGGAAGATTCGTCAAATTCAATCAATCAGATTTCTTTATACCGTTCACGAATCGCGAATTACGAATCACGAATTGCGAATAAGCGCATAGTCTGGCGCTAGCTTAAGAGATTCTTTTAGTGCCATCCTCTTCCTCTTCCTCTTCCTCGTCCTCTTCCCCTGCCCCAATGATATTTTTGCGACGCAGAACATAACTTAATTAAAAAATGCATGAAGCGTTCTTCCTGCCGTCGAGCTCCTGCAGCTCTGCCTCTTGCTCTTCGAACTGTAAAATACAAATAAAATTTATTAAAAACAGATTATCTAATTATATATTATTTTATAAAGTAGTATAAAGAAAAATATACACTACGTAAGTAGCAAAGTATCAAGCAATATGGTATAATTAAAATTCTGTAATAAAAATATTACCTTGTCCAATATCGTCCATAGGATCGGCCGTAACGGGGCCAGCGATAGGGCCGGTGGCGATACGGCCGGCGACGGGGTCGGTGGCGATACGGCCAGCGACGGGGCCGGTGGCGATACGGCTGGCGACGGGGCCGGTGGTTATGTGACCGGCAACGGGGCCGGTTATGTGATTGCGGCCGACGACGGGAACGTCGGCGACGATCGAACTAGCGACGGGAGCGGCGGCGACGCTATCGGCGATGATGGGATTAGCGATGGGAGCGGCGGCGGCGACGGGATCATCCAGAGAAAATTCCTTCATGAAATCGGCATCATCATCTATCAACATCTACAAAATTTTTTAATTTAAATATGATAAAATTTAAATATGATAAAATTTAAATATATATCAAAAATAGTACTGACTTCTTCTTCTCTCATCTTCGATCTTTCCATTTTTTTTAATTGGGAGAAACGGCAGATGGATCCTGATCTTGTTGCTATTTACTACAAATATTTTTCTTTTTTTTTATGGTTCTACTACAATTATCGATTAAATCATTATTGTTTCTCATTGGCTGTATTATTTTAAAGATGGCGGATTTTGCTATAATTATTGATTGAATCATTTTAAAGATAGCGTTCCATTAATTTTTCGTATTTTTCATTATGTTGCGTTACTATAGCAAAATTTATTCTTTGATTACGATTACGTGCTTTACGTAGGTTAGATTACTTGCAATCGTAACCTGTTACGTGCATCACGATTACTAATCGAAGACAATTCTAAGCAATAGGTAAAAAATAGTATTTATCATACGTCGCAATATTATTTCATTATAGCCACTATTATTGTAGTTGCCATATAAAAGGACAGACTGCCATTGGCTTTGGACAGTGGCAAATATTCAAATAATTTCAATTACATAAGAAGGTATTATTTAAAATATATTTATATGTGATATTATCATGGACTGCAATTGTTAATAATGAATAAAAATTTTTATTTACAGGTTAAACGTGATTGACAATTTTGTCAATTGTTATATCGGCTGCTCTCTGGCGCTGGGTTTCGGCTGCCATAAGCGCTGTATTAAAAAATCGGCTGCCATAAGCGCTGTACTAAAAAAATCGGCTGCCATAAACGCAGTATTAAAAAATTGGCTGCTATAAGCGCTGTATTAAAAAATCGGCTGCTATAAGCGCTGTATTAAAAAATCAGTTGCTAGAAGCACTGAATAAAAAAATTAGCTGCATTAAAGCTAAATCTTGCCTTGTCTTAACAGCTTGATATTATTGAGAATATTTGTTTGTATAATTAAGAATTATTTGTTGTAAGAGCGTTAAATTTGGATGCTCAATTGTTTTAAATTATTAAATATTTATATAGCCTGTTTTAAAGTGTTAAACAATAATAAATTTTAAATAAAAAATATTCTAATTTTTATTGTGTTCAATTTGTTATGTCTGCTAATAAAATAATGGATAATACTCAATCGCCAAATACTTATGCGATGCAGATAATATTTGAAAATAAATGGTTACAAGACATTCATATTGATCACTTCGGATTATTATTAAAATCTTGTTCGGAATATCAACCACGTGAAACATGGAGAATACAATGTCCCGATACAATCGAATCTGTTTGTAAGGAACAGAAACATATTCAAATATTACATAGTTGTAGCGATATGATTACTAATGAAAATGGGCATTGGGTTTGTAGCTATTATGATACAAAAGCTATTTATATTTATGATTCATTGAATTTAAAACGCTTGCATGCTCATCATAAGATATATCTTGACAAGTTATATCCATTTTATCCTTTTGATAAGAAACCGGTACGATTTCCATTAGTTCAGAATCAATCAAATCTTTTGATTGCGGTGTTTTTGCAATTGCATTTGCAGTATCACTTTTATTTGGCCTTCGACCAGATACAGTTATGTATAACCATACTTTAATGCGTCAACATTTAGCACACATGTTTCAATTAGAAAAAATAGAACATTTTCCTTGAATTATAAAACCTAATGATCCAAAAAAATTATTTAGTTTAGATGAAATACAAAAAAAAGGAAACCTTAGCTAGAAAAAAACGAGAATGTCGACAAAAGAAAACTTAACTAGAAAAGACTGCAGATTTAATAAAATTAAAAAATAACATAACTGAAATGACAATGGAGCAAGTAGTAAAAAAATATGATAAAGATCCGTTTGATCGTTATAATATAATAAGTAAAAATAATAATATTGTAAATGAATGTAATGATGTTGAGCATTCTACTCATGACACTTTTAAGAATTCTTTTTCATCATTGCATATTTCTGCAGACAAAACGCAAAATAGTAAAAAAAATTATACATGTATTCAGGAAAATACGTTGTTAACAGATGTCAGTTCTTGCATAACAAAAATAAACGCACACAAATATATAAATCTTGTTGCAAATATTTTACCATTAAGTATGCAGAATATACAGATTATTCTTAGAGGTGAATGGTTAGAAGATGTTCATATTGAGTATTTTGGTTTATTATTGAAAAGTTGTTCAAAATATCAACCACGTGAACCATGGAAAATTCAATGTCCTGATAGAATTGAACCTGTTCCCAAAAATCAGAAACGTATTCAAATATTGCATAGCTGTAGCGATATAGCAACTAATTTAGATGGCCATTGGGTTTGTAATTATTACGATACCAAAATGATTTATATTTATGACTCACTGAATATGAAACGATTGCATGCACACCATAAAATCTATCTTGAAAAATTATATCCATTCTATTCCTTTGATAAGCAACCAGTACAGTTTCCAACAGTCCAATTGCAACCTAATGGTAATGATTGCGGAGTTTTTGCAATAGCCTTTGCAATATCTCTTTTATTTGATCTTCAACCGGATCGAATTATATATGACCATAATTTAATGCGTCAGCATTTAGCGGAAATGTTTCAATCAAATAGAATAGAACATTTTCCTCAAATTGGAGGATTAATTGATTTAAAACAAATTAATCATGAATATGGATTCAATGAAAATAATATAAAAGATAGTACCGATATTAATAATGTTACTAAAGATTTAACCAGAGACCAACATGGTATAAAAAGAAAAGTAAATTGTAATTGTGAAGATAGTAAAAAGCGAAGTAAGAATTGTAAAATTTATTCAGAACATGTTTTATCGTGTAAGACAGATGTTATTAGTAAAAATAAAAAAAAGCGTTCTTAATAAAAAATACTATAAATCACATAGAAATGATTTATTAACAAAAAAAAAAGAATTATAATGAAAAAAAACAGAAATGATATAAAAAAATCGAATAAGGAATATTACGAAAAACACAAAAATGATTTTAAAAAATCGAATAAGGAATTTTATGAAAAACACAAAAATTATTTGAATGAATCAAATAAGAAATATTATAGATTACATAGAAACAATGTGTTATTAAAAGGAAAAATTTACTATAGAAACAAAATTAATAAAACAAAAATAAATAATAAAAACAAGCATATTATGCTGATAAATAATATGAAATACAATAAAGAAAAGTGTATTAGAAATATATCAAAGCTTCTTAGAATGTCATCGTTGTCTGAAAATAGATTGGAAGCTGAACGTATAGCAAAATGGTGCTTTTATATAAGAAAAGTTTATATTTTATAAATGAAAAGAACATTTAATAAATGTAAACAAAAAATGGAAGTTTGTTTGACACGTGCAACGGAATGTTTTTCATCAAAACTTACAGAATATGTAAATATGTTTTGTGGACAAGATAAACATACCGCTTCTTCGGAATTATATTTTGCAGAAACTACCTATCATACATATAATGTTTCTGAACCTATAATAATGGATTCCAAAGGTAAAGCAATTAATATTTTACCCTTAATAGAATCAAACCATAAAACTACAAAAGCATGGCGCTGTAGTTCTCTTTGTAAAATGGAAGAGATCATTATTAACAATTTGAAGTGCTGCTTTGAAGAATTTTTAAATTGTACATTAATGACTCTGCGTAAAAAATTTTTATGTTCTTATAATTGTGACAATCAAATACATCAAGACAAACTAGGTCATTCTCATGGCTGTTATATCGACTATAAAATGTGTAAATCATGGTTTTTATCTATTGAGATGGTATCTCCCCATTATCCGATGATACGATATATTAAAAGATTAATATATAATTTGATTAATTTTAATAAAAAATTAAATAAATTACATAAAGCATTAAATGATGTTGATATAAACACTCTAAAAGATATTGCAATCGAGGCTCAACAAAAAGGACAAACTGTAACACAGGTTAATGTGGAAATTAATTTAAATGAAGATAAAATTCATTCTCAATATTACTTTGCTTTTACAGCATTTACGAAACGATCGATAGATGTTCCAAAGTTTGCTTGTATTTCTTGTACAAAATATTGCTTTAAAAGAGATATTGTTATTAAAAAAATTTGTAAGAAAAATGATACAACAGTTTGGAACAATTTTATTAATGATATAGGATTAAAAATTAATGAAAAATATATTATTTGCAACTTTTGTGATCGATATTTCAAAAATAATAAAATACCACCAACATGCAGAATTAATAAGCTCGAAGTGCTACGAGTACCAAAAGAAATAACAAAATTAAATGATTACGAGCGAATTCTTATACAACGAGCGAAAGCATTCCAAATTGTGCAAAGAGCGCATACGGTAATAAATAAAAATCTACTACACAGAGAAATGATATCAAAAGTGAAGGGTAGAACATTCCACTTGCCATTGCCGTTAAACGAAACGTTAAACAAGATTTGTTCTTCGACTGAACCTATTAATTTAAATCATGAGCTATATATATTAGTTCGTGATATTCCAACTAAAGCAAATATAATCTGGGAAAAATTAGTCGATATAAAAAAAGTATGGACTGCCTTAGTATGGTTAAAACAAAATAATCCTATATATTCAGATATTATACTACCGACATCTCCTGAAAATTTGTTGCAATCCAAATTACGAGATGTTGAGTTTCAAAAACATGATTTGGAACTTCATGACAAAACTTTGGGGGAAGATAATGAAGAAAATGAAAAAAATAATACTTCTAAGGAAGAATGTAAGGCATTATTGACTCAAATGTCGCAAACAGATCAATATTATGAACAATTTACTATATATCCAATGTATGAAAAAAGAATAAATGAATCTGCAACTACACTTTATCAAATGATAAAAGTTCAAGATATTCCATTGGATAATCGTAATAAAGATTTGGATATAAAATGTTTTCCTGATTTATATCCATATGGTGCGAATGGACAACATGAAGATAGAAGTGTCCGGATAACTGATTTTGAATATATTAAAATGAGACTTATGTCGCAACACTCACAATTTCGGTTAAATATACAATATCTTTTCTATTTATTACATGATAACAATATGCGACAATTAAATAGTGGAATATTTCATAAAATGAATGTTACCAATCCTCATGAAAGATATACAGCTGCTACTTATTTGGAGCAATTATCTAACCAGCAGAATCTAACTTAAATACTATATTTTCAAAGTTACGAAATACAGAACAATATTGAAGAATACCTAGAAGTAATTTGCATTGTATGATATGTAATTATGGACCTGCTACTTAGTTTCTTACCATCAGTCCATGTGAGTGGTTATGGACCGATTTGATAGAATATCTTCGAGAAATAAATGAACCAATTGCCGATCAAAAATCTGCAAACGAACTTATTGCTCTCGATCCTGTATCAACTTCGAGATTCGTGGATAATAAATTTAAAGCTATGCTTGATTTTATTTGTTCACCTGATAATCCAATCGGAGAGGTCACTCATTACTTTTGGCGTCGTGAATATCAAGATAGAGGTATGCAACATTTTCATTTGTTAATTTGGATAAAAGATGCTCCGATAATTGGTACATCTTCTAATGAAGATATTGCATTAATTAAAGCATTCTGTACATTAAAGTATTACGATAAGATTATCGAAAACTAAATATTTTACGAGATATTTTATCTTTTATATCAAAATATGTCAGATTAAGATATAAAATAACTCAAAAAGTACTTAATGAAAAAATACTTTATTATAGTGTTTTGAAAAGCTCTCGAGATAAGCTACAAGAATATGTAATAAAAAAAGGGGGGTTCCGTTTAAGAAAACGACGATCACATTGATCTCATCTTGAAAAGGTCACTCAAGGTCAAATCCATATTTTTATCATGTGGCCCCCTCCGAACCCTACAACTTTTGTTTGAAACATTTTTTTCGATAAAACTTACTTTCCGAGATATTTTACAGTTTCAAGTTAAAAAACTCACCCTGTATATAAAGTTATTAGTGGAATTTTTCATCAAGGTAAAAGTACAACTGATGGACATTATACAAATATAGTACGTGCTAAAGGTACCGAGTGGCAATTAATAAATGATTCAAAAGTACAAAAGTGCAGCTGGCTTCGAAATGCTAAAAACGCATATATATTTTTTGCGGAAAAAATATAGATTTTTACAGAAAGCAATGAGATCACCTAAAAAAAACCTTACAAAGGTAAAAAAAAATACGCCAAGTATATAAAAAAATTTCAACTTGTACGCAAAAAAAGTTTAAAAATAAAAACTAAATGAAATCAAGAGTTAACTAGCCGAGTATTTAGAAGCAATTCAGTTTATAAAGATTTGTAATTTGAAATAGTATTTGTCAGAAAATCAATCTTGTATTCATAGAAATGTTATAAACAGATTCACTCACAGATTTACAGGTTTTTATGAAATTAAAACGCATTTTATTTTTATTAACAGAAACCTGATTTTTAAAAAAAGTTCAACAATTTTGAATATTGTATATCACAAATTACACTATTATAGAGTTTATTAAGGGTGTTATATACTATAATATCAAATCATATTGTTGATGTTAAGTGCGATTAAAATTCCTTTGATTTCCAAAGTATATTTTACAGGATGTATAATTCGAAAGAAAATTTTTCGTAAACTCTAAGTCGCATAAAACAAACTTACATCTGTACCCGTATACACGTATATACATATGCACGTATATACGTATGTATGTAGATATGTACCTAATGTACCTATGTACACATATACATACGTATGTATGTATGTAGGCATGTATGTATGTAGGCATGTATGTATGTACGTATGCATATGTATGTGTGTGTGCGTGTGTGTCTGATTCTCGTTGCACGAGCTCTATGAAAACTCCAGTAAAGATAGCAATACAAGTAACATCATTCATAAATGTGTTACAATATTATTTGTATCCTGCTTTGTTGTCCTCTCGGCGATCGTCTGGTTGATAATGAATGTCTCTCTGAAGGAAATAAATACTTCTTCCCGAACGTCGTAACGGAGCCACTTTCGCGAGCGCGCGGAGTAACTCGGCCGGGATCAGGGCTCGAGAAAGGTGTGAAACACACGAGAAGCTGGAATTGGAACGTAGCTGATTTATTCGCCTCTTTCGGCAATGGTCAATTTACAATAGGATGATATCGGTTTATATCTCGCGAAGCGCGGCGGGTAACGAAACGTGTTATAATTAATTTGCGTTTGTTAGTCGGTGCGCGATATTCGATGTATCGAACTGCTTATTGTATTCGCCAGTGTACGGCGAGGCCGGGTTTGTTGTGACGGTGTGCGCGAGACGCGCAAGAAACAGGGCGCGGTTAGTCGGCGTGTGTACGGCAAGGCCGTGTTTATTTTGACGGCGCGTTACTATACAATAAGCGAGATACGGCGCGACAGGTATTTCGGCGCGGCTACTTATTCGGTCGGGCGACGGGGCCGCGTGTTTATGAAGGCGTCGGTGTTAGATGCCGTTTTCTAACGCGTATTCCCAGCTGATCGGGGATGCGGTCAGAAATCGAGTAACCTCGATCGGGTGGAGAACTCTCCGGCCCTATTCTGTACGCGGACTTAAGGAGAGAACTTTAGGATCGGATCTGGTATAGTATCTCGGAGCGTACTGCTCGAGAGGATTCAAGTACCGGTCTGGTAATGAGATGTAATCCGGCGGCCTTTTTATACCGAGCGCTTAACGGTATCCGCGTCGCTTATTCAGGTGGGGGTAACGACGCGTTGTTTTCAGGTTCGGTAATTAGCGGGTAACCCGCCGCTACCCCGCGGCGGGAAAACGACGCGGCGTTTCGGTTTCGGAGCGCTCGGTACTTTTCGGAGGCGTTCGGCGGTACTCGTAATTCGGGCCGTAACGACAACCGTATAACGGCTGTCTCCGTTATCGTGTTCGGTTTCCCGCAATGCGTTTAAAAAGGGCGCTAAGCGCCTCTGCCACTGCTCGGCCGATGTTCGCCGGGCGGCAGACTTCTGGCGGGTCGACTGCCAGGTAACAATGGGGGATGCATTGTTATAACGTAAATAGATACTTCTTACCACATGTATACGGATATACGACGATTCATTGCAGAGCGAAAACAAGAGAGTGAACGAATTGCTTCAGCTAGTGGTACTTGATCCGTGCCAGAAAAATGAGAAATTTGAACACTATCTGCTTTCCATTAATCATCTTCATGATTACATGATATTCGCCAACGGTTCTCTCTATTTATCTTATGATAAAAGACTTCTCAAATCAACATCATATTACTTCGCCGTATTGAACAGAGAAAAAGAAATTTTCTTCTCGACCGTTTTTCGCAAATCCTAATATTAAACAAAATTTCCCGAAACTTTGAATATTTAGAGGAAGCGCCTCTTACGCTCCCCTTAAATATTCAATGTGGCCTCATATTGGGCGCCAAATTTTTGCGACGACTTATTCCTTTTATCGCGGCCGAACGATAAGCGCGCTCGCTCTCTCGATCTCTCCGTCGTGTCGCGCAGATGGACGTTGCATCGACGAACGGGAGCTAGTTCGCCGAACGGAGGATGCAGGACACGTTGAAAAAAAAAACGAAAAAAAACCGGATAATCCGGAAAAGATAATGCGCCGGATAGGAACGGGATGTTAAGAGTTCCGCGCGTGCCGTGACGAAAACCTGGATATAACACGGAAATCGAAAATTGGGCGCCAGATATGATGTCTCACATATCAATTCGTGAAGCGCAACATGATTATTCCGAACGCGAGATATATCGAAATCTGCCGGACTAGCTAGCACGCCTAACAGTAGAGAAGCAGGGTGAGTGTTGGATTAACGCGATTATTAAGCAAGAGACGACAAACACGGGAGCGACAAACATAAACTGAAAGTAAAGACGTTAAATGGAACAGAGAAAATAACAAGTTTATTATAATAAACAGAGCCGAGGCTCCTCGAGAGTAATAATAATAAAGACCGTGCAGATATTCGGCTGCGATAAAGACACGGGCGCGAGACTCCGGAAGACTTACGCTAATGTTGGCCCGTTAAACCGGCCGCACTCCCTCTCGACGTTAAATATGCCTCGCACCGCGGGCATGACAATTAATGCGCTTCCATTTCAATCCGGGCGATAGCCCGTTCAGAATCTCGATATGAATCACTTAGAGGCGACCGCATCGCTCGCTATTATTATTTAATTATTATTACGTAACTTATTTCTAACATGCAGTTCGCGAAACACGCACATTCTTTATTTCTAGACAAACGTGAAAAACATACACGACGTTCAACGCACATTCACGCAATCCGTGCGATAATCGCGAGAGAAGCTCTTACAGAACGCGCATACAAGTTCCAGACGCGACGATTAACAAACAAAGAAGAAGAGACGTACTTCACGCGATCGACACTCACACTCAGACGACAGGCATACGGTACGAACGAGACCTACGAGGGTAGACTGAAAAGTTTTGAGCTTAACATAGAAACAAATATTTTTTCGATTAAATTCAGTTTTATTTTTCAACATAATCTCCTTTTAAGTCGATACACTTTTTCCAGCGATGCTCCAATCTCTTTAACCCGTCCAAATAGTAGTTGGCATCTTGCCCTGCAAAATAGGCTTTTACGGACGTGATGATCTCCTCGTTCGATGAAAATCTTTGACCTCCGAGCCAAACTTTGAACTTAGGAAATAGAAAAAAATCGCTGGGGGCCAAATTTGGTGAATACGGTGGGTAATCAATCAATTCGAACCGCAATTCGTGAATTTTGGCCATGGCGACCATCGAAGTGTGAGACGGTCCAAAGTGAGCAAAAGCGGTCAGCTTTCTCATGCTTAATTCTTCATGTAATATATGACAAACGCTTTCCTTCGATATGCCCACAGCCTCTCCTATCTCTCTAATCTTGATTCGACGGTCATCCAGTATCATTTAGTGAACTTTTTCGATGTTATCGGTGGTAGTCGCAGTTGTTGGCCGCCCGGAACGCTCATCATCAACCAAACTGGTACGACCACGTTTAAATTTAGCTGCCCATCTTTTCACGGTGGCAAATGATGAAGCAAAGTCCCCGTAAACAGCGTCCAACTCGGCTTTAATTTGCGCAGGCGTATTGCCTTTTAAATGCAAGAATTTAATCACGGCACGATATTCGAATTTTTCCATTTTTACAAAAACACTGACATCGACTGACGCAAACGACTGTCAAACAATAACTGAGCGTTCAAAATGGCTGAAATTTTCAGAAGTATCTTTCGAAGCGTGTACAATTGTAGTACTAAAATAGTTTTGACGAGTAACGACATCTACATGTTGAGGCTCAAAACTTTTCAGACAACCTACGTACTCTCTAAACATGTGAAAACCAACGCATACACAGTATACGGAATCCGGGTCTCCAGAGAGACGATACCCGGTTTATTAAACGCGATGTCAATATCTCAATCTGCGGAAACCGTTATTCTAAAAACTCCAGGGTTCGAATCGCTTGACGACGTGGCCGACGCGAAAATTACACGAAAGAATGGAGCATAGCCCGTACGTGAAAATACTAATTCACGGTCACGATGACAGAACGCAATCCCGGGCGCGATCGCGCGTGACTCAATTAAGTGTAGGTAACCTCACCGGCACTGTCCTCCCGATGGTGCACCAAGGTTTGGCCTTGTCCTTTCGTCCCGGTTTTCTCTCTCGTAACGGTTCTCAGGGTCCCTCCCGCTCGCAACGTCGTACGATCAGTCGCTCTCTCGCTAGCTCACGAAAAACCGTCTGATCTCTATGAACGCCCGCACCAATCTGTCCCCGAGATTCTCGCGATCTAGTATCGATACCGCGGGGCCAGCCGAGGCTGGGCACACGGGGTGCGTATTATCGCGACCAATTACGCGTTACCACGCGCTGTGGCCGGCGGGCGGCGCGCTCAAGATTGTATCGGGGGTGCGCGGGGCCCCCCGGTATCGATAACGGTAACTTGTTGGGTCCCGCTCAGCGGGGCCGTCGTGGGGTCCAAGTAGGATGTTTGAACCGGAAGTATTATTGCAATCCTCGCTGCTGTCTTTTCCGGCGCGCTGTGCCCTGCAGCGGCAGCGTTTCTGCAGTGCCTCCAAGGGGAACGGCTCTGCACGGTCCTGAGTCTTTGCGCGAGGATCTACTCGCTGTCCTGTACGTCGCGCATCACGCGCGCAGGTCCTGATCATGCCGAAAGGTTTGTCGTTAACTTTTTTGAGGACTGAAGTGCCGGCTCATCTCCCCCTGAAGGTCGCTCGAGATCGTCGATAGCTGGTTCTTATCGTTGCAAAACATTCTCCCGCCATCTCCTCCGATAAGGTTCCCAAAATAAATATTCATACAAAAAGAAATAACAAACGAAAAAAATTTAATAAACAGAATCTCGATCAATAATGCCTCTCTAGAGACTGCAGTACGGTTCTCGCAATTTTTCGACTGGCGCGGTCCTTGCCTGCGCTTTGCGATCGGAGAGAGATCCGGCGGATGCGCGCGAGACAGCAACGTCACATATAAATATTCGCTATATATATATATGATTGTCGCTCGGCCGATGTCGCTTAACGTTGTCGCATTGCCTAGCATCACGCTAGCTTAGCGTGTAACTTAAAATTACGCACTCATATCATATCCTACATTCGGCCATCCTATACAGGGTGTCCCAAAGCACCCTTGACAACGCTCGTGAGCAAGTAGAGCACAGTAAACTGAACAGAAAAGTCCTGTAACATTTTTTTCTATAATACTTAATAAAGAAGTTATTATTAAGTAAAGTCTGGCCAATCAGCGTCGACCTTTAGCCGCGCGCCTGGTAGTGTGCGTGAGCGCTCCATCGCTACGGTGACGCACACTAACAGACGGGCTCACTGACGTGCGTCCGGCTAAAAGTCTGCGCTGATTGACCAGACTTTACTCAATAATAACTCCTTTATTAAGCGTTATAGAAAAAAATGGTACAGGACTTTTCTGTTCAGTTTACTGTGCTCTACCTGCTCACGAGCGTTGTCAAGGGTGCTTTGGGACACCCTGTATAATCATACGTCTCGGGTGATTTTTACAAGTATTACATTACTATTAATAAGTAAATCACAGAACGATATCATACAAACTAAAAAATTCTTTGAAAGTTAAACTGAAACAAATAATATAAACTTATTCTCTATTTCTTATATCTATGATTAATATTAGATTAAAATATTGTAAGTTATAACGCTTATGGTAATATATTTATTTAACTCTAACATGTGTCCACGGTTTTAGATATTCGGCGCAAGTAGATGTACATGATGGATCTTCATGATCTCCTACTTTAGTAACATCATACGTGTCGTTTGACTTAGTCTTCTTAATCACATATGAACTTAAATATTTCGCTCGCAATTTACGGCCTGGTCCGAGTTGAGTTCTCCTTATTGCCACTAAGTCTCCTATATTGTACTTGGATGATTTCTTATGTCTAAAATTGTATGTTTTACAATTTCCGGATTGAATTTTTAAGATTTGCTCTTTTGCCTTAATCCTAAATTGATTGCGTTCTTTTTCGAATTGTAATCAAAATTCTTTTTCTACCATCTCACGTAGTTTAAGATCAAACTTGTTACGCAATTTTTATTCCAAATAGTAATTCGAAAGGCGTCGTATTTATATTGCGATGAAAAGTCGAATTTAACACTTGTTGTACTTTTCCCACATGTTTGTACCATTTATTAAAGTCGTCTATCGAAAATTTGGGAAGTACTACTATAATCATTCGATTTAAACGCTTTACTTGACCATTAGCTCTAGGTAAATCTATAGTGATAGTCATATTTTTAATTTGTTCTTCTTTACAATAATCATTAAACTCTTGGGATGTAAAAGCTGTTCCCTTATCGATTATAATATATACAGGGTTTCCAAATGTCTCTTTTTGTAGATTTAACTTAGCTATAACTTCACGCGTTGTTGTACATTTGGTTGGATACAACCATACAAATTTAGTAAAGCTATCTATCACGGCTAAAATATAATTATAACTCTTACTAGTTGTCTCTAAAGGTCCTAAATGATCGGTATGATACGTATGCAAGGGCATATCGGGTTTTGGTATCGGATGCAAATAACCTTCTTGTTTGCCTTCTTTACAATTAACTAAAATACAAGATACACAATTCTCAATGCAATGTTCAACTTTTCTTTTTAAATCGCGTATGTAATACTCTTGTCGAATTAATTCTTCAGTTTGTTTTGTGGCAAAATGCCCTTTTTCATGGATTGTTTGAATAATATTGGTTTCCATAGATTTAGGTATAACAAGCAAATTTCGACCATCTTTAAATTTATAGAGTAAGTCTCCGCACATATTATAATCATTGTATGATTTATCTTTTAGAATTTCTATTATAGCTTTAATTTCAGTATCCTGATGTTGATGTTTGACCTGAGGTAAATTGAACATGCTGATATGGCTATGACGGGATATCTACTTAGAGCATCTACGTGTTTTATCCGTGTTTCCGGCCTATGTTCTATAGCAGTGCTGGGATTTAGATGCAACTTTCGGCCGGATTTCTTGTCTCACGCCTACGGTTCCCCCTCTTACTGCTCGCTCCTTAACAACGCAGCGCCGAACGGCCGTAACTAAGGAGCGCGTCACTAATCTTAGGAACGTGCGTGTCACAAATGTAATAACGCAATAGCCTAGTGCCCTAGTAGCAAAACTGCTCATTAAAATTTTCTATTTAATATTTTATTTCTATTATTAATACTATTATTAATTCTATTATTAACTTCATTTCTATTATTAGTAACTATTATTACTATAGTATTAATAACTAAAATAATTATTATTCTATTATTAATTACGTATGTTCTGTAACAATTTAAAATATTTATGTTTTATTTAAAGTTTAAATAAAACAAATATTTTAATAATAGAAATAAAGTATTAAATAGAAAATTTTAATGAGCAGTTTTGCTACTAGGGCACTAGGCTATTGCGTTATTACATTTGTGACACGCACGTTCCTGAGATTAGTGACGCGCTCCTTAGTTACGGTCGTTCGGCGCTACGTTGCTAAGGAGCGAGCAGTAAGAGGGGGAACCGTAGGCGTGAGTCAAGAAATCCGGCCGAAAGTTGCATCTAAATCCCAGCACTGTTCTATAGTATAATCATAATCCTGTAGTAATAAGACCCATCTAGCAACACGAGTTGTCAAATCCTTCTTACTCATAATACGCTGAAATGCTGCACAATCAGTTAATATCTTAAATTTAATCCCTAGCAAGTACACTCTAAATTTTTTAATTGCTTCTATTATCGCCAATACTTCTAATTCATAGCTTCAGTAATTTCTTTCCTCTCGCTTAGTTTTCTTACTCATATAATAGACAGGATGCAGTAGATTATCATCGGGTGATTTTTACATTAGTACGGTCCCATATCCTTCTATACTTGTATCTGCATGCAATTTCGCCTCATGTCGAGGATGATATATTTTTAATACTGGATTTTGAATTAGGAACGTATTTAGCCGTTGAAATGCATCCCTGGCTGTCGCATCGAAAATATATGGTCGGTCTTTCTGTAACAGATTACTCAAAGGTCTAGCTATAACCAAATATAAAGGAATACATTTTCTAAAATAACCTGATAGACCTAAAAAGCTTTGAATATCTTTCAATCCTCGTGGCTCTGGATAATCGACTACAGCTTTAACCTTTTCAGGAGAAAGATAAACTCTGCCCCCCCCCCCCCCTCTACTATATGACCTAGGAATTCAATAGATTTTTTGATAAACTGACACTTCTTAAGGTTTAATCGCAAACCATACTCGCTCGCTGTTCTTAATACTAATTGCAGTCGAAGTAATGCTTTTTGTTCGTTCGCAGCTGATATAACTAAATCATCTAAATAAAGTAATACGATATTCTGTTTAATTAATTCCCAAAATGCGGCATTTATAAATCGCTGAAAAAGTCGTGATGAATTACACAAACCAAAAGGAACTTTTAAGAATTGATATTGACCACAATGCGTTATAAAAGCGGTATACTTCCTATTTTATTTTTCTACAGCCACATGAAAGAAACCGTTTTTCAAATCTAATGTACTGAACACACACGAATTTTCTAACTTGTCTAACAAATCTTCGATTAAAGATAATGGGTGACCATCCTTTTCAATAATTCTTCTGATGTACACGCTTCTATTATACCATCGTTAATCCATTCTTCTACTTGTTTCTCTACAATTTCTCTTTCCGGCGCGGGTAAACAATAAGGTTTTTGAGTGACCGATTTGTCCTCTTTAAGAATAATACGCATGTTAACTTCAGTCATTTTACTTTTATTTGGTTGATATGACATGACTATGTTTTCGACTTCTTCACGAATTTTTGGATCCGTTGTATTACCGATATCTAATGATTTTTTATCAAATATATTGATTTGTGCTAAAAACGTGGTAGGTAACGTTTTACGACTTATTATTCTATTCGCGTTAATAATAACTTCAGTCATATTTAAGATATCGTTACCAACTATCATATGTATTTATACTCATCGCATTTTCTGGAACAACATGCATGGAAATTGTGCATTATCTATTTTAACTATCTGAAAATAACCTACGAACCGCGCTTCGCCTTTTCCAAAACCAGCTAAATAGGTAGTTGTATTCAATAATTGTCCCGAACTGATTTTACTGTAAATATCCTCACGCATTATAGTAACTCGATTACTCGTATCAATTAATGTATTTACGCACGTATCATTAATTATTATTTTTTTTAACATCTTATTAGTGGAACAAATAACTGTATTTACTGACGATTGCTTTTTATCACACTGAACAGCCGTATGCCCAAATTTTTGACACTTAAAACATTTTTTGCCTAGCTCTTTTTTCTTACAGTCTTTAGATTTGTGTCCTTTGGCTCCACAGTTGTAACATCGTGTCTCGGAATCTTGCTTTTTAATCGATGTCTTTTTTGACGAACTTAGCGCCGCTTTCTTCGCTGATTCTCCTCTTTGCGTATATTCATTTCTCTCTCTGCTCCTCACCTTTTCTTGATTTCTCTTCCGTATGGCTTCATACACTTTCAGTTTTTCTTTAAAATCTTTCAATTTCCTAGCTGCATATAGCACCAATTTACTGTTAATATCGTCTTGAATATCGTTTATCACATATTGAATAAGCACATCTGATTCTAACTTTCCTCGCGATGCCAATTCTTTCATTACTAAATAATATTCTTGTAACATATCTTTTTTCTTCATTTTTCTTTTAAGCAACATTTTATGTAATTGGACACTGTTGGCTTTATCAGAAAATTCTTTTTTCAGAACCGACTTCAGTTTTTTCCATGTCTTAATGATGCCCTCGCTTTCCACCAATATTTTGGCAGGGCCCGTCAATGATTTTTTGGCAAATACTACTTGTTGTAATTCCGTCCAGCTGAATAGAATAACTGTATCTTCGACATCAGTTATCCGTGTTTCTACAGGGTATACGTCGTTACCACTAAAAGATTTAATCAAATTTTCCACATCTCTATACCTCATGGAAAAGTTCATGGGTATCTGCATTCTTCCTCGTGCACCGCGTTGATTTTCATTCTCACTTAACCTTTCATCTTCCCCGCTTTCGTCTGACTCTTTATCCTCTTCGTCATTTTCACTTGATTCATCTGCTCGCATTAACGTATTCAAATCCATTAAACTGCAAATCCGAGTAATCACTTCTTCCTTATTTCCGTCATATTCTAAACCAAGGATATTACAACAAGATATGAGATCACCAAGCGTCAATCGTTTTACATATTCTAGCTTACTGACATGTTCTGTTGAACCCTCTCTAAAAATAAAATCTTGAAAACCGTCTCTGAGACGCTGCCGATTCTTGTAGTCTCCGTCGTTTTCGAAAATGAGCTGATGCAATGCCTTAATGGCCACCGTCGTTGCCGTCCGAATCTTTTGTTTGACTGTCTCGATTTGCGCCAGATTCTCCATCTTTATTCGTCTAGATATTCTGTTCCGTCTTGCGTCTTCGCCTATCGGCTTTATTTCGTCTTCAACTTCGTTTATTCACTATGTAGCCATCCACCGACTCACTTACGTTTTTCTTCGTCGTGCAAACTCAATTGCGTCGTCGTTACTCGTCGTAATGCTTGCTCGTCGTTACTCGTCGTAATACTCGCTCGTCGTTACTCGTCACTCTTCACACAAGCTCCATCCTGGCTGAGCCCCCAATTTTGTAGGATTTAGAATACAAAACGATTTATTTTAGATATAATTATGTAGGATCACGGATTTGATTTTAAATAAAGTCACTCTTCTTTTTTTATTTTGTCTTTAGAATATAAACTATTTATTCAGGATATAAAATTTAATGATACGATCTTAACACGAGCTTTAACGCAATCGATATGTCCTTACGCTTTTGCTGCTTTTAGAACTCTATCCCGCTATCGGGCCCTCGAGAGCCGATCTTCCTATCTATCTAGCTACGTGGCCCAATCAGCCGACGACACGTTTAAAAGCTTTCATGAAGAAAGCGCGTGATCAACCGTCGCGAAGGGAATGTCTTCTGACAAATCAAATAATATCACGCAGAGACCTAACCGAAAAAGCATAAACACGACCAGGCACATTAGACTTGGCCATAACAAAATCTTTCCTACAATTATAAAAACACAAAAGAATAACTTGGGTACTGTAAACACAAAAGAATAACTTTGGGACAACAGTACGTCTACATGACTCGTCTTAGTACGTCTTTCTGTTAAACGTCTTCTCTGCACCCTCTGCTTTTTGGCGCTCGCCGGCACTCAGCCAATGTCGTCGCATTGCCTAGCGCCACGCTGACTTAGCGGGTAACTTAAAATTACACACTCATATCATATCCCACATTACTATATACATATATTACATTTATTATTATATTCACATACACTATATACTTTAATTTTGTCTTACATATACATACGACTTTATACTTGGCCTAATACAGTGATTTGACAATTGATTAAAATATTTTAGTAATCTGTCAACTAATCGAATTTTTTTTTAGCAAATGTTGTGCGCCATATGCGAAATTAAAGAAAGTGTTTAAATTTAGAAACAATTCTCGTGTTCTTTTGATATAATCTCAGTCTCATTTCAATAGTAATACCGCGTGTATTCGTATAATATCGTACAAATATCGTATAATATCGTATAAATTCAGTTATTCTTCCTGAGTACAAGCTTATTTTTTTAAGTTACATACTGAATTAAATCTTGGTTTCTGAGCTGGCAACTACGAGCTGGACGACCCGCTCACTGTCATTGAAGATTCCTATTGAAATAAATTCTGATTCTGTGATGACGGCTCTAAGCCGGACGACTCGCTCGTCGTCACAATCACGAAGCATCACTCTCTTCAGTGAGGAGACGCCGCACGTTGAGAACTGTGAAAGTAATACAGAAATTAGAATGTTAGAGCTTTTCTATTATATCTAAAACACACCGTGCAGGACGGAAGAATCAGATTTGACGATTAATAGCGCATTATTATCGGGTCTCGTTGAACAATTTCATTACGCTCGTCAATACTAACGGTCCTTACGATCCAGAGCACAAGAACCTATTCAAATTTTATTCTGGCTTCTGTGCCTTATAAATTAATTTCGATTACTTTTGAATATCATTCATTGCCTCCTCTCGATATTTCGGAAAAAGATTCAAAGCGTACACGGTATCCGGAAATTTATTCGGAAATACATCAGCAGTAAGAGCAATTATAAATAAAATATATATTTGTGTTTTCTTATATTATTATATTTTATTATTTTATGTATTTTATTATATTACCTTATCCTATAATCATATTGCTTATTTTTCAGCATATTACTATTATTGTGTTTTATACTTACAGTTACTTTATTCTATTATATTGTCTTTATTATTATATTATAGCATTATCTTATAGAGGCGAGTTAGCTAACGCATACAAACTACCAAATGAAACAATTTTAAAATATGCAGGGAGAATTAAAGATTTAAAATTTGCCATATTAGATGGTCACCAATGATAAGGAAAAAGTTATGTATGCGGATTCCATAGCGAAATAGAAGAAGTCTTAGAAGCATTCATAAATAGTTTACCTTCTAACATAATTACGCAAATGGAACATCGTAACATAGCGAATTTAGATGAAGCTCTTGAACGGGCCGTAAGAATTTTGTAAAATCTAGGGGTAGAAAAACAACACGAACGACAATATATACCAAAATCATTTCTCACCTTGCGTTCCGATTTAAATAATACTAAATTTTCTAACCTTGATCAATCACATTCCATTTTAAAAAATTTTACAGATACTAACACTTCAACTCTACGACCCTGGATAAAATCATTGATTCCGGGCCAACCGGGGCCCAATTTGCCAAACGTATGTCGATACTGCAAAACTCCGGGACACGACATCATGGTACGCTGAAATTTAGCCTACAGAAATTCAATACAAAATTTGGGAAACGCGGAGGACCGCCCGACGGTAAGTGCGACCCAGGATTCGGTCCAGACGATAACGCACCCAATCGACGTACATACAGAGCCAGTAATAACCGAAACTTGAGCAATTCTAATAATAATAATAATGGTTCAAATGTTCTTAACGATGCAACGGGAGTCACGCACCAATCGCATGCATCATTAATTAAAAATCTTAAAGAAAATCACAATTCTACAACAGATTCGAGTTCTTCGGTCAATTAAAATTTAGGAGATGCTATAATAGGAATAGCAAATCTTGGAGAAAAAACTCATCAACTGAAAATAGTAGTAACATGTAAAAATCTTAAACCTTATTAGTAGTATACAAAAGGGTATGTTCTGGGTCACATTTTTTCCACTATCAAAATCAACTAAAAAACATCAAAATCACCCATAAAAGCAACAAAAAAAAAAAGACAACAAAAGAAAGAACTTTCAAAATATTGACAGAAATTAAGGGCGTCCTTCGGACTAAACCTTTCAGGTGCTTGACCTGAATTAACAAAATAAGGGCTTGACTTGAATTAACAAAATATTGGAAAAAGAAAACCTTCCAAATATTGACAGAAATCCTAAATTCCAAGGGCGTCCTATGGACTAAGCGTTCCTTGGACTAAGCGTCCCTTGGACTAAGCGTCCCTTGAACTAAGCGTCCTTCGGACTTAGTCTTTCAGACGCCTTTCAGGTGCTTGTTTTGCCTGGTATTCTCATAACCAAAAGGAGACATTTCTATATTATTAGTTAAATATACTTTATCATCGTATGCTGATAATGCTATTTTATTTGTTTTAACAGTGCAAAGTTTCAACTCTTTTGATGTAATATTGTATACAGTTTCAGCTGTGTTTTTACCCTCAAACAAACAGTTTTTGTACATATCAAATTTCATTTTTTTTATATTTGATCTTTTTATTCCTTTACATACTTTTTTCTCTTTTATTTTTGTTATAAACTTTTTAGATTCTTTACAAAACTTTGTTTCAGTTTCATCATATCTAAAAGCATACATTTTTGATCTTAATCCAACCCATTCTCTTAAGGGTATCCCAAGATATTCATCTTTGAATAAACCAATTACTTTTTTATTTACTTGTGGCATCCAATCGATTTTATAATCACTCGTATCAAAATAATGTATGTTGTTTTTTATATCCATGTAAAAATCATCTGTTTCCACATAAATAATAAATGAATCAGTATCGGTTCCTAACAATTTAGCTTTATCACCATAATTCTTCTTCAAAAAATTATAATAAAACTTATACATCAATAACTTTGATAACTCTAAAACAACAAACCCACCATATATAGGTTTATTTAATGTTATTTCTTTCTTTTTTCTATACACAAGAACTTTATCATCATCTATTATTTGTCTATCTTCATAATTTTTACACCTTGCAAAATTTTTATATGAATAAAACAAGTCCACTTGACATCTGTTTCTTACCTGCTCCATTCGTTTTCCATATACTGAATTATTCATGAGTTTAAAAAAGTCCTTTTCAAAATCATTTTTAGCTTCTTGTCTAAGTTTTGTGTTTAAGTCAATGTAAGGTTTCAACCAAGCTTTTTGTCTAAATGATATTACTTTTTTATGTCTTTTAATATTATTCCTTGATTAAGACATTCTTGTAACATTCTATAATCAATTAAATAATTATTCTTTGATTTTAACGTGCACATAAGTTTGGTGCCAGTTGTTTTACCAACTCCTTTAGATATCATTTCTTTTTGATATTCGGATAATTCATCATAACTAGGTATATAATGTTCGGGTAACATCCCATACAGCACAGATCATTACAATTATATTGCAGCAACATTGCAATGTTGCAAATTGCAATGCAACATTACAAAGACATTGCAGAAATATAGAGCCACAAAGTACCAGCACACTTGTAGCAACATGACATTAATATTTCGGAAATATTGCAAAATTCAATTTTTATATAATTTTAATAATAAAATATTATAATAAAATAATTTTTTGCAATATTTCTACATGAAAGATGTTAACAATAAACAATACTAAATGGTTCATTTTATTAAAACATTTTTCTTAAATTGGCTTATATTGCTGCACTGTATGCTTTGCGCAGCACATGTACGCGTTCGCGATTGTGTGCGTGTGTAGTAGGCGCCGGTCTTGCTGCACATATCTGTGATTGTCGTGTATTTCGTGATTCACATTTTTTATTGTTGCGTACGAGAAAAGGTAAGAGCTTTTTGATAATATTATGTTTTATTATAGCGACCTATATATATTATGTATTAATTAATTATAATAGAATAGCATGTCCTAAGATTAATAACCTATATAACCTTAAAATTATTGAGATCGCAAAAGTAAAAATTATATTTATCTATGATATATGTTCGTATATTTTTTATGTGGATATTTTTTGCTTTTGCTAATTTTCTATTTTGCTGTAGATATGAACTTTAAAATATTTGATAAAAATATTTATGTATATTTGCAGTATGTATATTTTTATGTAAATATGAATTTTAACTCCTATTTTATTTTTACAGACATTTAACAAAGAAAAACAATAATGGACAAAATTCAATAAATTATTAGTGGTAATAAAAGCGGCGCGTAAAGCTGAACCATTTTTATATATTTCTCTAATTAAAAAAAAAATATATTTTTATTTCGTGAACATGTTAAGTGCAATAATATCCCAGTCAGCCACGTCTGTTCTGACAGATATTGCCAAGTGCTTGTTACAAATTATTGTCAGCAAAAAGGCTACAAATTTGGTGCAAGAGTTGTTATTACCGATTAAGCTGGCAGATTGCCGGCAAGAACCAAGCAAAGCTTGCTAACATAACTAGACAGCAAATTGGCGGCAAAAACCGAGCAAAGCTTGCTGACATGACTGACATCAGATTGTCAGCAAAAACTGAGCAAGATCTGGAGTGCGTAATCTGATGGCAAATTGGCAGCAAAAACCGAACAGAATCTGCAACTTATTACAAAGTATTATAAAATAGTTCAGTCGCTTATCGCTATGCGGCGCGTTATTCATTATCTATACCCGTGTTCAAATTCTTGTCATGAGTGTATATAAAGCCTGCAAAACGCTAATAATATTATAATATATATATTTCTATCAGTTCAATTTTTGACACAATTCTTATACAAGAAATTCAGATATTTAACTGATTTTTGGCAAATCGGACAGATAATTGTTCGATTTTCACTTATTCGAACAATTTCTGTCCAAAAAGATCTTTAATTTTGTAAATTAAATTATTTAAATTTACTTATAAAACATTAATATATGATTTTATATAACAATACTGTAATTTGTCTTATTTTTGCCATCAAAAGAACGTCAGAAAATGGTCTCCCGTAAATGTGATATATTTTGGGGCTTATGAGACCTAACTTAGGATGTCTAATTATCTAATGGTCATTTTATGACTAAAACTTATCATCATTTTATTACTTAGGGTTGAGACTTTAAATCCATTTAAATATACTATTTTATATGAATGGCCAAAAGCTGCAGAATTTGTTCGGTTTTTGCTGACAATCTGCTGTCAGATTGTCCTGCGCAGATCTTGCTCGATTTTTGCCACCAATTTGACGTCAAATCATGTCAAGCTTTGCTCGGTTTTTGCCGTCAATTTGCTGTCAGGTTATGTCAGCAAGCTTTGTCACCAAAACACAAGCTTAATGCGGACACAGATGGCACTGGATTTGTTACCAAGTTTTGTGCGAGTTTGATTCCAATTTGGCAACAATTTGTTATCAAATTGCTTACTGGGATGTTATGTGCAATGTTATGTTATTTATAACGTTAACATAAGTACAAATAAAGACATTTAATTACAATGTATCGTCAATAATTACACATTTATATACCCAAAAATAAATATATATACATCATTGCATATTCATTACATTGCAATATTGCTATAATATTTTGTTCCAATATTCCTAAAAGCGGACGTTTTATCATTGTTGCAATTCCACAGCAATGATGCAGCAACATTTTGCAGTGAATTTGCAAAGTTGCAATATTGCGGTGAAAGATTGCTAGAATATGTATGCAATCTTTGTGTGCTGTATGGGATTGGATAATTTTTAAATTTATCATGTAATTCCAATGGGATATCCAAATCAACAAGAAATGTATAACCATATTCTCTATCATAGGGTAAGCTCTTAATTGTTTCAAGAGTGAAATCATTTACATCTTCATATTTAAATTCTCCTATAGGAAATGGTTGACTAAGCGCATACCCATATAGATTATTAGCATCTAAGTATAAAATATAGCTAACATGCTTTTTACTGTTATATATACCTTTTTCTATCGCTTTTTCTTTGGATAGTTTAACAGTCTTTCCAATTTTATTATCATAAAAGTAACAATTATTAGCTAGTGCATATCTGTGTGGAATCATAGATATTCCACCTCTTATTCCAGTTTCATATGTTTCGTACATTTCTCTATCTGATAATAATTCTAATGTTATGTTCAGTGTATTTTAATGAAGCATCATTAGCAAAATGTGGAGCAGATATATAATATACAGGGTCAAGCCCATATTCTTTATAGCATTTTTCTCTGAAATTGTCAAAAACATCATGTAATAAAACAGTATCTAATTTCAAGTATAAATTATGATATTCTTTTACATTTTTGCATTTAAAATGTCTATATACTTTATGCGCAAATTTAAGTTTAGAAGGACTCACATTTTCATCATTTAAAGTTGAATACCATTCTTTACTTTTGCTAGGCAAATATAACTCATACATTTTAGCATAAGAGCATCCATTCATACATATAAATTCCCTTTTGTAAAACTAAATGTAAGTCTTCTTTTTTAAATCTCTTTAACATAGTTTTAAATTTAGAATAATCAACTGGCTTAAATACATTCCCATTACACTTTTTGCATCTTCCAATCATTTTAAGTACATCATGTTCGTTTATAGGAAGTAACTTCATATTTGTTATTTCTTGAACAGATTTGCAATGTGAACAAAAACAATCGTTTACATCGAGTAAGTTTTTAATTAATGAATCTAAACTTTTGTCCATAAATCTAAATGTATCAATGAATCTCACCTCCATATGTATATTATTAATATCTCCTTTCTTTTTAATGATGGTTTTCGAATTGCATTCTTTACAGGTTTCAATAATTTCATTCTTATATTTTTTATTACATTCTCTACATTTTGATACGTCATACTGTTGTTCATATTGATCAACAACTACGTTATTTATGGAAATTGTAACATAATTTTCTTTTGTGTTTGGCATTATATTTAAAGCGCCCTTTGGGCTTAGCCTTTTTGGCGCTTTCTTATTTTTACGTGTGTATTTAGCTCCTAGTTTCAGAATCCATCTTAGAAATAATTTAGAATCATATTTCAAATTATGAAATAATATTGGTACAAAATTTGGTAATTTTAGTTTTAAATTGCAGCTGTCATGGGCTGCTCCTCGATAACGTCCTGTATAGTGATCGTGATCTCTTACTTTTATTAATTTTTCATTAAATTCATTATTTCTTAATTTCATATTTGCAAATTCACCATTACAAATATGGCATTTTTTAGCTTTTCTGAAATTGTCAATATCTTCTTTTGTCATTGTCGAAGAACCGGAGGTTTGTCTCAAGAACCGAAGGTTTGTCTCAAGAACCGAAGGTTTGCTATTGGTTTATTTACTTTTCTAAGTTCATAATATCTTTTTGCATATTTAACAATAAGGTTGTTAAATTCATTCATTAACTGTTCAACACTTCCATTATTTATTAATTGTGTTTCGTCTATTGTATCAAAGCAGAAACTATTCGGCTTATGCTCATGAATGACATTTTTCATAATTGCTATGTTAATGTTAACAATACTAAAACTAATAAATTTAAATGCGAGAAGCAAGAAAATCTTAGATGCTTTGAGTATGCATTAGAGAGTATACTTAATCCTGCTGATAATAATGCAAAAAGACCTTCTAATTATAATATATCAAAGTATGAAATATTAAATATGAATTATCCTGTACAAATTATAAAAGAAAATATGAAAAAATATGAAGATTTTTTAAATATAGCTATAAATGTTTTTAGAGTAGATGAGAATAATGACAAGTCGAATGCAAAGAATTCAAGAACCGAAGGTTCGTCGTTTACTATTGGACAAGCTATTGTAAGTGATAATTATAAAGATAGAAAATGTATACATCTTTTAATATACAAAGAGCATGTAGTTGGAATTAAAAATAGGAGTGCTTTATTAAAAGGACAAATAATAAAAAAATGCAGAAAGCGATACATATGTAAAAAATGCAACGATTCGTTTGAGAAAGAAGAAAAGTATAATGATCATGTTGCTTTGTGTATATATGAAAAACAAAAGATAAAAATGCCCACTAAATTAAATAGATAATATTTTTCCATAGGTGCGGAGCAATATCATCCATATACAGTTAGTTCAGATTTCGAAGCAACATTACAAAAGTCAAATGCGTCCTTCGGACTAAGTCTTTCAGACGCCTTTTCAGCGCCTTTCAGGTGTCCCTCAGACACCCTTTTGACGCTTAGACTTTCTGGCGCGTTATCATATCCAGGAATACATATATCTACCAGCCCTATTTCACCAAACTTTATGTGTTTAAGTTTATCAAAACTAAAAGATACCCCATCTTTTAAATTTCCTTTCAGTTTGTACAACATTTATTAGCAATTATAAATTATAAATTTATGTATATCTAAAGATTTTAATTTAATTAATTTAAAATTAATTTAAAATTAATTAAAAATATTGAACTATCATTCTACTCATAACCATATCATAAGCTATAGTCTTTTGGTTTACAAATACTACATAACAATTTAATCCCTTACGAAAGATTTGGAAGAATCAGCAATTAAAATTTTTGGTAATTTCTCCACAGTGGAAATACTCTTTGGTTTATTCCTCAAATCAATATTAAAAAAGCAATTATATTTTATAAAATTGTCAACCGTGTGAAACTGAGAAATCATTCTATCAGGACCATATAATGCTTCATCGTACTCTGAACTTGAACGATACAACTCGTAATAATCTCCTTTTTCAATTTCATAATTTTGAGGTTCGGAAGGATGTCTTTCTTCTCCATACAATATTTGAATATTTTTAATATTAGCATGGTCCCAATTTGTTGGATTCTCATTTTGGTCGTACAGAAATTTATCTTTTATAAAGAAAACAAATGCCCAGTTTGGTTCCTGAGTAAAAACAAAATCATTTAAGGGCATACGTAAAGTATTTAAATCTGGTAATCCTCGATATTCTACACACTGAAAGCATTTATATGTAAACGCATATTTATCAGCTAAACTAAAATGTTTCAATTCGTCTAGCAAGTTTGCCGTTGTAATTTCATCATATTCAATATACCAAACTTTTAAACGATAACTTTCTAAATTAATTTTTCCACGAGGTGGGGCTATTTCAGCGTCACTAAACGTAAACAATGAATCACTCAAATCATCTTTTAAAGTCATTACAATGTGTATGTCTACACCAAATATAGGCCCACTTATATCATCAAAGAAACCAGGAATTAAATCTCCCATATCAATTGTAGGATAAAACAAACCATCACCCTTAATCAAACCATATTTTTTCTCAGCGATAAAACCACTTGCTTGACCACTTCCTTCGCCTTCGTTTGAAATATTAGCGCACTTTTTCGATGTACTAACATGACCAACGTTATAATTATTATCCAACTCAGTATTGAACATTGAAACTTTAATCAAACTCCACATGTACACAAAATAATTGTTAACTAAAAAGCTAGTTGTACCTTCAGGATAAGCACTTCCATCTTCCTTTGTAACTCGTATTTTTGGTAAATTTCTTGTTTTGTTTGGCATAAAACCATGTTTATCATTAAATTTTATATGAAAATCATATTCCTTGCCATGCCTTTTAATTTCAGGATAAATATACTTGTATTGTAATTTCACAATTTTATCTTGATATTTTTGAAACAAAAGGCCTTGATGCGAACTATGTTTTGATGCCATTTATAAGATTTATTTTTTTTTGCATTTTGGAGCTTTCAATTTGCTATCAAAATATTCATTATATTTTACGTATGTAATCTTCATTTAACATTTTTATTTTCTTTTTACTCACACATTGATTTTGTTTTTCTGTCTTACACTTTAGGCAATATATCAATGTCATTCGTCACTCTTAGTTCAGGTCAAACCCTTATATAGTATAAAACATCCTTAATATCACCTATTCCAATTGTTTTTATTATATCTTTCCATTTTATTTTTTCAACTCCCAACAAATAAAGAACTATTATACATAAGTAACTACAAATAGCTGGATCACCTTTCTTTTGTACTTTCTTTGTATTAATAATGAGTCTATTTCCCCTGAAATAATTTTTCGATTCTATAGGCGCATCTCCCCCCACAGAATCAAAATAATATATCTGATTTTTATTTTTGAAATAGCAAACCCAATGAAAAAAAAGATTAACAATACCACACTCATTTTTTCTAATTTTCTTAGGTAATTTATTTAAATTTAAATAGACGTTTCTAAAATTATGTATTTTAAGTTTTTTTACATATTGTTTTATATCATCATCTGATAAAGCTTTTAATACTAAATTTTCAACTTCTTTTTTAGATAGGCTGAGTTCTGCACCTTTATTATTTTCCATTTGTCTAAATACTTTATTTGCATTTCTAATAGATAATGATGGAAATAGTCCATAATAATCAGTATTTGTTTTTTTAACATGTTTTGAATTCAATTTAATTTTTTCACCTGTATCATAAAACCAAGCTTTCTTCAATTTTTGTTTTTGATAAGAGGATAGATTTAATTCCATTTAATAACGATATTTAAAGAGTGATGGTTGATATTTTGGTGTGTTGAAAGTTTCTTCACTGGGGACATCAAAATTATAATGTACAAATGGCATCATTTTATCTGCCCGAATTTTATCTACGTGGGTTAGTCCTTCGTCGCGTCCTTCGGATACCTTATTATTTCTTATCTGTTCTTTTAATGTTTCATCCAGAAATTTGTTCTCTTTAACTGTTCTATATATATCCATACCCGAACTCATAAGATAATATAAACCAGCAAAAATCATTGGGAGAGTTGCTAACCAAGGAAAACCCCCTAAGTTCTCAATAGTCTTGGTTGACATCAATCCAGCTGTTTTATATGGATGATTTTGATCTTCATAATATTTTAAAATGTTCTTAGCTAATTGTGGATTCTTTTTATATATTTCCAATGCCCTCTTTAATAATGATAACAAATCTTTTTCACTCATGTATCCCATTCCTAATTTTGTTTTTAATTTCATGGCATTTGTAACAACCCACGCCCAAAATCTTTCCGACTTACTAGCATCTGGTGACAATACTCTCATCCACGCTGCTTCTTGTAAAGTTTTATCTGCTTTCTTTATTTCACTATAATCTACATTTGGGTTTGTATAATAAAAAAGATCGTGTTGTTTGCAATGTTCATCTAAAGGATTTATTCCTTTCCACCCCTTTTTTAATCTCTCCTCAACATTCGTAAAAGGTCCACAAGCATTATATCCCAGTAAATGCATTTCTGGAACCTTTCCAGTTAGTTTATTTGAAAGTTTATTAATAAAACCACCCCCTTTTTTACTTCCTTTTCTAATTTTTGACTCAACTATTTCTTCCCATAAATATCTCAAAATATATTCCCATTTTGTATATTTATTTGAAGCTGGTCCTTTAGTAGGATCATTATCTTTATAAATTGCATTAGTTTTATAAATTATATTCTTATACTTTTTTATAGCATCTTCACCATAAGTATCTTTGAAATTATATGGTGATTTTTTTCTGTTAATAATTTTATTAAAGGATTAGTAAGTTGAGTTACTATTTTTATATTATTATCATCATAAAAAACAAGATTATCATTTTGTGTTACTCTTACAGTTTTATTCCCTATCATTAACCTATCATCATTGTCTCTGTCACGCCAGAATCCAAACGTTTCATCATAAAGATGGTTTTTATATTTATTCCATAAGGGGCCTCCTTTTTCTTTAATTCTTGGTGACACTGGAAAAGTTGATTTTTTAGTTGAATGGGTCGAGCTAACAGATGGTGCCTCATCCAAAGGGTGCTCGAAGATCTCTTCAAATACTTCATCACTATCATCTGTCTCTGTATAACCTTTAAGGAGTTTTATTATTTCTTCAAGTTTAGTATCTTGATAAGGCTGTACATCTGCGGCGTCCTTCGGACTAAGCGTCCCTTGGACTAAGCATTCTTTGGACTTAGCGTCCTTCGGACTTAGTCTTTCAGACGCCTTTTCGGCGCCTTTCAGGTGTCTTTCAGGCGCAGATTTTAGACTCGAGTCTGGTTTATCAATCAATATGTTAATTTCTTTATTCGTTTCATCCAGTCTAGAAGTTATTGGTTTATTTTTTTCCTCTAAATCTATACTTTTTTTAGTATTTAAATTTCTTGCATTTTGAAATGTTTTTCTTAATTCATTTTGCTTCTTTTCTATTTCAGCCAGTTCTTGTGGAGTTGTACCCATCATTTCATATGTACTTTTAAATGATCTATTTCCAAAATTAAACCCCGTTTTCATATTAAAAACTGGAGATTTGCATTCAAGAACCGGAGGTTTGTTAAGTGGTTTTAATCTTATGAGTACCGTCTGTATTTAACATCTTATGTGTACAGTCTGTATTTAACGGTTTTGTATTTAACGGTTTTGTATTTGACGACGATGGTGAAGCATTCGACAATTCTGAATCAGTATTTAACAGTTGTCCTTTGTCGAAGAACCGAAGGTTTGTCTCAAGAACCGAAGGTTTGTCTGATACATTACGTAAATTTCTTCCCATTTATAATAATAATATTAATTCATTATTTTTTTGAAAGAAATATTTATCATTTTTTGTTTTATCAATTCCCAAAAATCCATGTGGTTCTGACCAAGCTTTTTTACAGAACTTACAAAACTCTTCATATGTTAATTCAGAAGCCAATTCTTCATGTATTTTTCGGAGATTATCTCCAAACTCATTAAAAATAAACCACAGATTTGAATTTTTTCTAATTATAGGGTTTATTTTAGTGTATTTATGATATAATCCAAGAATACTAATATTTTTATGCCTTCCTTCACAATAATATCTTATTATTTTACTTTGATCTTTCAGCATTCCATCATCGAAAATTACTAAACTATTTGCTGTACATTCTTCTACCGGTAAAATTTTTTCCCAATTACCCTCAAATAAATAATCAATATCATATTTATCTTTTTCCAACTCTTTCTCTAATCCTACATAAGTAGGTTGGTCTATAGATGGACTATAAACATATAATTGCCTATATGGTAGCCATTTGTTTGCGACAAAGTTAGTAGATAAAAATGTTTTTCCACTACCCGATTTTCCTAAAATTATACCACGTACTACATCTGGAAAAAGAATCCACCACCTCTCTTATATTTATCTATAAAATTAAAATGTTTCATTTTTAGATGATGTTTAGACATTTATTAATAATAAATGGAAGAGTATTTAAAAAAACGAATGTATGTTTATCGAAAAAGTTATAAGTATTTTTTAAAATGTAAAATTGGTATATCACTTAGTAAAGCAATATTTGCGACATCAAGCTTATCGGGTATTGCTGTTACACCATTATTTGCAATAAGTGCCATATCTGTTATAATTGAAATATTAGATAATGAATTCAAAACATCATTAAAATTAATGGATAGGGTTGAAGAATATAAATTGTCATTTAATTTTTATTGTGAGTTATTACATTTATTTGAGGCTCGACAAATATCTGAAGAAGAAATTCACTTACGTGAAAAAGATTTTATTAAAAATTTGAAATACTTTCCACGTGAAAAGTACTTAAAACAAATGAAGATAAATGGTTATTCTTCAATGAAATAAATGACCGTTAGTAAAAACGATATTATTGATGAATTACACAAACCGGCAAGGAGAAATTATCCAAGAAGATCTACTATTACATTAGGAATCGATGATCTTTGGCAGTCTGATCTTGTTGAAATGGATTCGGGTAACTTAAAGGGAATATCCAAAATTAATAAGGGATATAGATATTTATTAACAATTATTGATACTTTTTCCAAATTTGCTTGGGCAATTCCTGTTAAAAATAAAACTGGAGAAAGCGTATCAAAGGCAATGAGTATTTGTTTTAAAAACCTATCTCAAGGGGTTGACTTGAACTCACAGCATAAACCACCCAAAAATCTACAAACTGATAATGGGAAAGAATTTTATAATAAAAATTTTAAAAAACTCATGGAACAAAATAAAATTAATCATTATTCGACATATAGTGATAAAAAAGCTGCAATTGTTGAAAGATTTAATAGATCACTCAAAGAATTAATGTGGAAACAATTCAGTATACAAGGTAATTACAGGTGGGTTGATATATTACCAAATTTGCTGAATATTTATAACAATAGAAAGCATAGAACTATAGGAATGACACTATGTCAAGCGTCAAGCCGTCTTGACAAGCCCCAAAGGGGCTGAAAGACTAAGTCCGAAGGATGCGCCTAAAATACACTTGAAGATACAATTCAAAGTTGGTGATTATGTAAGGATTAATAAATTAAAACATATGTTTGAAAAAGGATATACACATAATTGGTCAACTGAAATATTTGTAATAGATAAAGTTTTTAAAAACATACCTCCATATTATCATATTAAAGATATGAAAGGTGAAGAGATTAAAGGAACTTTTTATGAACAAGAACTACAAGAAACTAAAATTCCAACTAACATCTATTTAGTTGAAAAAATATTAAAAAGAAAAGGAAATAAAGTTTATGTTAAATGGTTAGGCTTTGATAATACACATAACCAATGGATAAATAAGAAGGATCTAATCACTTCGTAAGCGTCATTCGGACTTAGCGTCCCTTAGACTTAGCCTTTCAGACACTTAGTCGTTGTATTATAAATGGTCTTGATTTACAGTTTAACACTCTTGGAATTTAGGATTTCTGTCAATATTTTGAAAGTTCTTCTTTTTGTTGTCTTTTTTTTTAATTTGTTGCTTTTATGGGTGATTTTGATGTTTTTTAGTTGATTTTAATAGTGGAAAAAATGTGACCCAGAACATACCCTTTTGTATACTACTCTTATTGCTATTTTATTTTAGATTCCGATTCCTCTGTGAATCTTATAAAGCTAAAAATGTTAAAAAACACTCCAATAGATGTAAAAGATTTTGTAAATCTAAAGGGAATTACCATAAATCATGTCAAAGCACTAGGTTCCATAATTTTTAAAGAAATGAATAGTTTCAAAATTTTATGTCATAAATAATGACTTTGGTATACCCAGTGATGGCATATTAGGTGCAAGCTTTCTAAAAGACAATAACAATTTTAGATTATAATAAAGAATATTTAATTTTTAGGGACTTTCAAGTTCCTTTTCATAAAAATAAGAAAATAAATATACCTGCACGAGCAGTCGTGACAATTTCCTTCACAAATCCCGAAAGGATGGAGGGTTATGTTCCCTTGTTAGAAAACATCCAAGGGTTATTCATGGGCGAGGCTCTAGTCGCAACAAGTTTTTTGTCTATCTCGACGATATTGTTATATACACCCTAGAGTCGCTAGAGGAACACAATAAAAATAAAAAAATTAATGCATAGATTAAGGGATGCAAATCTTTAATTACAGTCAGACAAGTGTCAATTTCTACAACATGAAGTTGCTTATTTAGATCATATTATTAGTGACAAAGGAGTTAAACCCTGCAAAAATTAATGCCGTAAAAAATTTTCCAATCCCAAAGAAAATACTCAACAATTAAAAAGAAATGCCTTGCTGTCATATATTGTGTGACTCATTTCCGACATTATTTGTACGGAAAACACTTCACCATTTTGATGGATTATAAGCCCTTAATTTGGCTACATTCTGTAAAGGATCCCAGCTCGAGATTGTGGAAATAAGAGGTTAAAACTATCCGAATATGACTATGAAATTAACTATAAAGCAGGAAAAATGAACTTTGTTGCAGATGCACTCTAGAAATCCTCTTGTTCTAGATGCCTCGTTGCTTCCTTTAACTTCAGATAACAGCTCTAACGAATCTCTTTTCTTTTATAGAACCGCTACTCAACAATTTAGACCCTCTATCATCTTTTTATCCAATAACACTAACTTATTGTCTCTTGCTAACCCTCGACAACAACTAACAATCAAAGATTTAACAGAGGATGCTTTATTAACCCCTCCTATAGTTACTAATGACAAACCGCAGTTTTTTTTTGCTAATTTAATGCCTCCAGAAAAAGAAATGGATTTAGAACAAGAAAATAACAAGTCTATAATCGTTGAGTCAAACCTTGATAACGAAAATGAAAATCCTGACTCTGATATAAATTCTCCTCAACCATATTCATCTGATAATAAACACACTTCCAAAATAAATGAAACTTGCAACTCTTTACTAATGCGCAAAGATAAACATGTCATCTTTATTAAAATAAACGGCACTCCTGTTGACAAAGGTGCGCAAAATTATCAAAAATTAGATAAACTTCCAAATTATAAAGACTTAACTTTCGAAAGAGTTTTTGTAACTAAAACAAGTAATAACAATTTAATAGCACTTCCCGTGAAAGAAAATAATCGAACTCCAATAACATCAGATAGTATTATAAATTATATCAGATCTTTAATTAACGTAATACAAGAATTACAACTAAAATCCATTAGCATAGCGCAGATTGATTCCTTGGGTTTTCACGCATAAAAATTTAAAGAGATTTTTATTGGATCAACCAATGATTTTAACTATTTGCAAATCCTTAATACGCTGTCCCGATCAGAATAAAAGACAAAATATAATATACGAAAAGCATGCAACTAAGATAGGAGTACATAAAGGAATTAATAAAACATACAATAGAATACGTCAGAATTATTATTGGTCTACTATGAAACAAGATATCCAAAATTACATAAAAAATTGTCGAAATTGTTAAATAAAAAAATTGACTAGGGTAAAAACTAAATAACCAATGTTAATAACTGACATTCTTGGGGCTGCTTTCGATAAAATCTCTATGGATGTTATGGGACGCCTACCCACTATTAGTAGAAATAACTCTTATATATTGATAATTTAAGATCTTCTAACTAAATATTTTGTTGCTTTTCCCTTGCAAACCGCTGATTCTCTTTCTTTTGCTAAGGCTTTCATAAAAAATTTTATTTGTATTATATACGTATTATTATACGGAGTTCCAAAAGCTCTGCTGACAGATCAAACCCCCACTTTTTTTATCTCTCTAATGAAAACTATAGCAAATTATTTTAGAATCAAACAATATGACACTATAGCCTATTATCCCAAATCAAACGGCTCAATTGAACGTTCTCACCACGTATTAACTAAATATTTAAAACTGTGTACTAACAAAACTAACGACTGGGCATATCAAACCCGCCATATTCGCTTACAACATTTCTGTACATGAACTAATTACACTCCATACGTCTTATTTTTAGTATTTGGACATCTTCCTAGAATGCCATCATCTTCCCTAATCTCTGAGAAAACCATGGAATTACCCTACCAAGATTATTTAATCAACCTTTTTGACACTCTGAAATCCTCTCAAGAATTGGCTAGATAAAATTTGATAAAGTCCAAAAAAAAAAGAGTAAAAAACATTTGATAAAAGAGTAAATGTTCAAAAATTTAAAATCAATGATAAAGTCTATTTATTAAAAAAACCAATAAAAAGAAAATTTGCAGACCGATATTCAGGACCATACAAAATTATTGAAATGTTACTTATGAATAATATTGTTGCGTCCCTGCGGGTCGTCTAAGGCGGTTATTCATGAATCTGCTGTATTCGTCTCCGGGAGAACGTTGCTAAGCGTTGTTGTTAAACAACGGGGGACATCTTGGGAGAGATCGGCCATCTTGGGTCTCGCGATCGGATGTTTTCCGGACGCCATGAGAGATTTGGTCCTGTGCTGTCGTACCGAGAGGACGTTTCCTCCGACGGCTGGTTATCCGCGACTAATTCGAGTTGTCTTATTGTACAATATTCTCCTTTACGTGTTCTTGTTATTAAAGTTCTTTTACTTACAAGTGCGTATTCATTTCGGGCGTGAGTGAGCGCGAGAGTGAGAGTGAGACCATCGGGGAGCGCAACATTTTGGGGGCTCGTCCGGGATTGAAATCGACACTGATATAAACAATGAGTACGGTACATTCACCAAGGAGAACCCGAGCGAGGGCGGAGACACCATCTGCAGATGATGTGAGGTCTGCGCCGGAAACAGCATCGCTTGGAACAATACTTGAGGAGATGCGAAAGATGCGCGAGGAGCAGGCACGGAGGGAGACGGAGCTCACGGCGAGGCTGCGGCAATTAGAAGATGAACTCTTGCGACAAGGAAACGAGCTAAGTCCCTCAATTTTAAGAGCCGGGAATTCGCAGGGCGGAAACACGGGAGACGCGGGGGAGGTTAACGCGGAGTTGGGAATAAAATTGAAACCCGATACATTTGATGGTAGAGTACCGCTGCGGGAGTTTCTCTCTCAATTTTCTCTCATTGCGCGAGCGAACAAGTGGGATGATGCAACACAATCTATGGTGTTAGCTGCTAGTTTGCGGGGAAAAGCGCGTACGGTATTAGAAATGATCGAAAATATAGAAAATTTAAATTTGTCGGAGTTGAAATCGAAACTTGAATTTCTCTTCGGGGAGGGAAGTTTAACTCAAAATTATTATTCCCTTTTCACAAATAGAAGACAAAAATTTGGAGAAGATTTAGCAACTTTTGGTACTGAGATAGAGAGATTATCCCGTTTGGCTTATCCGGAATGCCCGTACGCAGTTCGGGATAAAATCGCGTGTGCTCAATTTATCTCAACTTTGTCGGACAATTTTGTTAAACGTACTCTTCAGTTGGAAGGAATTACTTCGTTAAATTTAGCAATTGAAAGAGCTAAAGCGGTAAAAATTATACAAGAGGAAGATTTTGGAAGGAGGAAAGAAAGGAGGTGGAATACCGGTAATTTTCAGAAAAGCAATGAGAGAGATGAGAGGAACCACGCGCGAATTAAGAGAAAAGATGAGAAGGAGAGGCATGAGTATTCTCGGAGAAATAAGTGGCATAAAAGTAATTTTAATATGGGAAATAAAGAATGTTGGTCTTGTGGGAAGAAAGGACATTTTCGTTCTGAGTGCCCTGAAGAAAAGGGAAACTTGAATTAGTTGAACTTCTTGGGTGTGAGTTCAACTTGCGGAAAAAATACCCCGATTGTTCACAGTTTTTTAGATTGTAATGTTAAAAGAATTGAACAAGGTAATTTTTGTTATTCTGGAAAAATAAATGGGAAAGATTGTTCCTTTAGGATAGATACGGGCTCTGACGTTTCTATTTTAAATAGTAACTTAATAGGAAAAGATATGGAAAGGATTGAGATAAAAAAACATAATTTAAGATATCCAACAGGAGGAAAGGTTTTAGTGAAATGTAAAGTTTTTTCGAAAGTGGAGATAGGAAAATATTTTGTAAAAATTCCAATGTTCGTAGCGGAAATTAATGATGAATGCTTGTTAGGAGTAAATTTTCTGAAAAAGATTAATTTGGAAAATATTTTTGATGTTGCTTTCAATGTGCCAAAATTTAAGGAGGAAAGAATTTTGCAGTGTTCTCGTATTGATAATTCTTCTGAAAAAGTCCCATTTATTTTAAAGGAACTATTTGAAAAAAATTCAATTAATTTAGGAGGAGTTCAAAAAGAAATTTTTACCACTTTCCTTAATGATTATCAGGATGTATTTTCTAACGATAATGTAGCTGGAAATTGTAATGTTGTTCAACATGTGATAAATGTGAAAGACTCTCTCCCCATAAAACAGGTACCTCGTCGTATTCCTATTCACATAAGGGAGGAAGTTGATAAAATTCTTGAAGATATGAAAACGCAAGGAATTATAGAGGAATCACAAAGTGCTTGGATTTCTCCAGCCGTAATGGTGAGAAAGAAGGATGGTACTTTAAGATTCTGTGTGGATTATAGGAAATTAAACAATGTGACGGTAAAGGATTCGTATCCCCTTCCTAGAATAGATGATATTCTAGACCAGCTCTCAGGTAACGCTTGGTTTTCTACACTTGATCTTAAAAGTGGTTATTGGCAATTAAAAATTCGTCAAGAGGACAAAGAGAAAACGGCTTTCTCTATCGGCAGAGGATTATGGCAATTTACAGTAATGCCTTTCGGTTTATGTAACGCCCCTGCTACATTTGAGAGATTAATGCAAAAAGTTTTAAAAGGAATTTTATCAAAGAAATGTTTAGTTTACTTAGATGATGTAATAATTTTCGGAAAAACTTTTAATGAAATGTTAGAAAATCTTAAAATTGTATTTTTACGATTACGGGAAGCAAATTTAAAAATTAATCCCAAAAAATGTGTTTTATTTCAAAGAAGTGTAAAGTATCTTGGGCATGTAATTTCGGCAGAAGGCGTTACTACGGATCCTGAAAAAATCGCTGCCGTAAGAGATTGGCCGGTGCCTCATACGAAAAAGCAATTGCGAAGTTTTCTCGGATTTTGCTCGTATTATCGAAAATTCGTAAAAGGTTTTTCTTTAATCGCTAAACCTCTATTTACACTTACGGAAAATCAAACTAAATTTGTTTGGGGAGATGATTGTGAAAATGCTTTTGAAAGCTTAAAACAAATGTTGTCCTCTTCTTTGATCTTATCTTTTCCAAAAGAAGAAGGTGAGTTCTTGTTAGACACGGATGCTTCAAATATTGGAATTGGTGCGGTATTATCTCAGAAACAGGAAGGGAAAGAAAAAGTTATTGCTTTCTTTAGTCGTGTGTTTAGTAAGACTGAACGGAACTACTGTGTTACTCGCCGTGAATTGCTGGCGATTATTGACGCTATTAAGTTCTTCCGTCATTATCTTTTAGGTCGGAAATTTTTAATTCGCACAGACCATATTTCTTTGAAATGGTTAATATCCTTTAAAGATTTAGAAGGACAACTGGCTCGTTGGTTGGAAAGACTTCAAGAATATGACTTTGAAGTGGTTCATCGAAGAGGAGAATCACACAAGAATGCCGATGGATTATCCAGACGATTGTGTGAGACTTTTGGATGTAAATATTGTACTAAGGTCGAGGAAAAAAAACGCAGTTGAGAATGAAAAAATGATTGCTCAAATAATGCTTGCGAGGGAAGATTTGGGAAACTGGCGTAAAGAACAGGAAGAAGATTCTGATATCGCAATCATTCTTCGAGGGAAGAAAGAAGGAATACGTCCACCTCGTTCTGAGTTAGCGGCTCAAAGTATTTCTGCTCAACTATATTGGATGTATTGGGATGCTTTAGTTCTTCAAGATGAAATTCTTTACAAAAAATGGGAAGCTTCGAACTTGAAATCTAGTTTTCTTCAACTAATTGTTCCTCGTAAACGAGTGAAGGAAATTTTGGAAGAAGTGCATGATTCTCCATCGGGAGGGCATTTTGGAGTAAATAAAACTCTGGAGAAAGTTCGCAAACGCTTTTATTGGGCGACTTGTAAACAAGATGTGGAGGATTGGTGCAGGTCATGTGAAATTTGTATTTCCAAAAAGGGGCCCATAGGAAAAGGAAAGTCTCCAATGCAGATTTATAATGTTGGGAATCCATTCCAAAGAGTTCAAATGGATATTCTTGGTCCGCTTCCGACGACTTCATCTGGGAATCGATATTTGATTGTCATCGTAGATTGCTTCACTAAATGGGTGGAAGCTTTTCCCTTGAAAAATATTAGAGCAAGAACAGTGGCAGGGATTTTCGTCAATCAATTTATCTCCAGATATGGAGTACCTGCGGAAATTCACACTGATCAGGGAAGAAATTTTGAATCGGAATTATTTTTGGAATTGATGCAACTTCTTGGTGTTAGAAAAACTCGAACTACCGCTTTACACCCTCAGTCTGATGGTCAGGTCGAACGGCAACATCAGACTATAATTAATTATTTGGCAAAATATATTTCTCAGGATCAACGAGATTGGGATCAGTGGATTCCCATGTTCCTTTTAGCCTACAGATCTTCGAAACATGAGACTACTGGAATGACTCCTGCAGAGTTATGTTTTGCTCGAGACCTAAGATTACCTGTGGATTTGATACAAGAAAGTCCTCCAAAGTGTCTAAAAGAGGAGTCGCTTCCAATAGGAAATTTTGTTACAACCTTGCGAGAAAAATTAAAGGAAATACATTCTAGAGTCAGAGAAAGAATGAATATAAGATCTTCTCGAGTGAAGAATTGGTACGACCGTCAAACTAGAAAACTTCTATTTCAGGAGGGACAGAAAGTCTGGTTTTATAATCCCCGAAGAATTAAAGGCAAAGCTCCGAAGTTGCAAAGCAGTTGGGAAGGACCTTTCTTCATCGTTAAAAAACTTAATGATGTAGTATACTGTATTCAGAAAACATCTAAACATAGGAAAAAAGTAGTTCATGCGGATAGGTTAGCTCCTTTTATAGACAGGAATGTAGGGAACTAGTTTAGGTCAGAGCCCAATTCGAGAGATAATTTTGCCCGGAGAGGAGGGATGTTGGTATTTTTATTTTATCAAGCTTTTATTAATTCATATATACTGCGTATAATACGTTTTATTTTCCAGCGAAAACTTTTTGTTCCGGGAAAAGTTCTGCCCAAAGAGATCAAATACGGCCGAAGCTCCTCCGTCTGGACATTATTTTGATAGAAGACTGCCTCACCCGCGGTTTTTGAGCCATGGTTTTCCCGTCGGGTCTTAGGGCGAATGCCGAGGCAGGGGCTTGAGGAGTCCTCTTTTGAGGATGTCGGGTCCATGGTAGATACCCCCCTCTTGTCCGAAGATTCGCTCCCTTTTGAGATGCGGAGATGCAGCAGCTTTGAGTATTTCCGAGAATAAGGCGAACTACGTGGGACGGCTACTGTAGTTTCAAGATGTATCAAAGTCGATTGGGTTCTGGATTTTAACGGTGCTCGGTAACCTGCAGCAGCAGCTCAGGGTAGAGCAGGAAACCGTTTCTGTGCCCTGGAGTCGACGTTGGATATTCTTGTCAAACGGGTTCGATGACAGTATCCTGTATATTCCTGGAGGGTGTGTGATTGGGGTCGATAAATAATGGCGCTCGGTAACCTGTAGCAGCAGCTCAGGGTAGAGCAGGAAGTCATTAAGGCACCCTGGAGTCAACGCCTTGGAAGAAGAGGACAACGATCAACCCATTTATTTTGGAAGAGCCCTCATTAATTGTCGGGACGACAATTTTGAAGAGGGGGAGTAGTGTTGCGTCCCTGCGGGTCGTCTAAGGCGGTTATTCATGAATCTGCTGTATTCGTCTCCGGGAGAACGTTGCTAAGCGTTGTTGTTAAACAACGGGGGACATCTTGGGAGAGATCGGCCATCTTGGGTCTCGCGATCGGATGTTTTCCGGACGCCATGAGAGATTTGGTCCTGTGCTGTCGTACCGAGAGGACGTTTCCTCCGACGGCTGGTTATCCGCGACTAATTCGAGTTGTCTTATTGTGCAATATTCTCCTTTACGTGTTCTTGTTATTAAAGTTCTTTTACTTACAAGTGCGTATTCATTTCGGGCGTGAGTGAGCGCGAGAGTGAGAGTGAGACCATCGGGGAGCGCAACAATATTATTGAAGGATGAAATAATTACAACATCGATGTCGCCCTATAACGCTCCTTTTGTGGATAGTTCCGAAGAAGTTTGCAGCAGACGAACAAAGAAATGGAGAATGGTTATAGACTTCAGAAAATTAAACGAAAAAACCGTTGGAGACGCGTACCCATTGCTTAATAGTGTGGAGATATTAGACCAACTGGAAAGCGCAAAATATTTTTCTATCTTCGATCTAGCACAAGGATTTCACCAGATCCCTATGGATTCCGAGGATCAAACAAAAACAGACTTTCCGACACTTTATGGTCATTATGAGTGCCAAAGGATGACTTTTGGATTTAAGAACGCCCTGCAATCTTCCAGCACCTAATGGACAATGTTCTCACTTGCAAGAAGACGAACTCTTCGTTTACCTCGACGACATCGTAGTATATGCAAGATCCCTGAAAGAACATAAGGTAAAAATCAAAGAATTAATGCAAAGACTGAAAAAAAAGCCAGCCTGCAGCTACAACCTGACAAATGTTGAGATGAAGGGAAACAAGATACTCTCGGTGATTTGCCATTGCCTTCCGAGAGATGGCGATCGAATATATTCGATGTTTCTGGCTGGATTTGAATCCGAGCCCTTCGGCACAGAGAGAAGACGCACAACTCTCTGTGCCACGACCGTATACGATGTATGAATTATTAATGTTCTAATTATACTATTTTATTTTGTTAGGTATACTATATCTTATTGACTATTTCTACATTGCTCTCTGGCACATCGGCTATTATCGTATACGCCTGTGCGGAGGAGCTTACCTCAATATAACTACCGATTTTTGTCAGATCTATCTTTAACGATAATCATTTGCAAATCTTTAATATGTTGCCCCGAACCAAACGAAAGACAAAATATAATATATGAAAAACACGCGACAAAAATAGGAGGTCATAAGGAAGTAAACAAAACTTATAATAGAATACGTCAAAATTATTATTGGCCGACAATGAAAAAAAATATACAAGAATACATAAAAAATTGTAGAAATTGTCAAATTAAAAAATTTACCAGAGTAAAAACAAAGCAACCTATGCTGATAACCGATATCCCTGGGGCCGCTTTTGATAAAATTTCCATGTAATGGGATCTTTATCTACTACCAGTCGAAATAATTCATACATCTTAACAATGCAAGATCTTTTAATGAAATATTCTGTTGCTTCTCCTTTACAAACCGCTGACATTCTATCGCTGAAGCTTTTATTAAAGATTTTATTTGTATATACGGAGTCCCTAGAGCTTTGTTAACCGACCAAGCTCCTACCTTTTTCACATCCCTCATGAAGACCATCGCAAACTATTTTAAAATAAAATAGTACCGCATTACCGCTTATTACCCCTAATCAAACGGCACCATAGAACGATCTCATCACGTTTTAACAAAATACTTAAAAATATACACTAATCGAACTGATGAATGAGACGAACATATCAGGTCTGCTATGTTCGCCTATAACACCTGTGTGCATGAAAGTACTAATTATACCCCATACGTCTTGGTATTCGGACACCTTTCCAGGATACCCTCATCCTCTCCAGTCCCTGAGAAAATTATAGAATTACCCTATCAAGACTACCGGACTAACCTTTTCGATACTTTAAAGTCTTCTCAACAATTGGCAAGACAGAATTTGATAAAATCCAAAGAGAAAGGTAAAAAACACTATGATAAAAAAGTAAATATTCAGAACTTTAAAGTCAAAGATAGAGTCTGTCTATTAAAAGAACCCATAAAAGAGAAGTTTGAAGATCAATATATAAGATCTTATAAGATCATTGAAGTATTACCCATGAATAACGTTAGAATTGACTTTCGAGGAAAACCACGAGTTGTTCACGTGAACAAATTAAAGTTGTGCAAAGGCACTTATTTTATAGATCCAGGATGAAGGAAAGCGGAGAGTAAAATTGATGTAACCGCGGCCTGGACCCCTGGATCCAGTAATATATAGATAAAAATTTACATATATATATATATATATATATATATATATATATATATATTACCAGAGCATACCTTTATACAATACACTATTACATTACACATATAACACATATTATATGAATTAAATTAATATTCTAATTGTCATTTTATTTTGTTAAGATTTACCACGTTCTACTCTTTCTACTGACAACTGCAACATTGCTCTCTGGCACTCTCTGGCTATAATTGCATATGACTATGGAGGGGCATACCTCAACGTCACTACCGTTTTGCTATTAAGATCCGGCGAATTTGAACATAGACACTCCGGTAACAACTAACACTTACATACAACTATTGCAATTGTCCAGCTACACACACATCGAACTTATACAATGTAAAATTGAAATAATGCGTACCATACATCATTGCGGCATGCATTCACACATTTCGGCTGTACACAACCGATTATGCGAGTTATCTCCAAGGAACATCCCGTAGTAGATGCGTACAAATGCATAAAGAGGGACTCCTCAAGTTAGGAAACGCGGAAATTATAGACGGATTAAAATCGAATCATACATATTATCGCAGTATTATGCTCGCAGGAAAAGTAATCGTCGACGGTACATGTAAAGGCGTCCAATATTCTGATTATTACGATACTTGGGATGATGTGGTCGTACAAGCCACCGTAAAAATATCCCTGAAAACTTTGTACGTACCTGTAAAGTTAAATACGGGAAAGATAATGGTTAAAATCTGATGCAATTTGCGACTTAAGAGACGAAGCTTGTATAGATTCGGCCGATGGTTATATTTTTTGGCAAGGAATACCTTATATCGCGGATTTGAGTCTTACGATGTCATATGAATTACGATATATCTTATATGAAGGCACAGCTACAAAATTTCAAGATCTATTAGATTCCCAAAATACCACTATATTTACCTTAGAATCTGAAGATACTACCTTTGCCACACTAACACGGAAACATACGATATGTGGCTACACACTGTATGGTACAGAACATCCTAAACTATTTATTTTTGAAACATAAAAGGGAAATATCTTTAAAGCAGAATCTAAAATTGCTGTAACAAATCTGGATTTATTCATGTATGCAAATTCAAAATTCGTATATGTTGAAAAATATATGAGCAATCAAATCACCTCATTATATAAAGATATAATCACGCAAAAATGCGAGTTTGAGAAACAAGTCATACAAAATACTCTATCATTTGTAGTCTTGCCAGACGAATTCGCTTATCGGATCATAAAGATGTCTGGATAAACGGCAGTCACAGCTGGAGAAGGTATTCATATAATTAAATGTATACCTATAGAGGTTACACCGCGAAAGACTAATACTTGCCATACAAAACTACCCATCACAAATAGAAACACATCATTATACATGACATCGAAATCACACATAATCACTAAGCATAGCACACTCATTGTCAGAGATTGTAATGCTCTACTTCCTATCCTATATAACATTAATGGAACTTAGCTCCAATTCAATCCGACTCCTTCTATGATAAAGTTTCCTCACAAAATTAAACCCTTAACCAAACTCTCCTGGAAATATCTTGCACCTAAGTCCTTAGTTACTAGTGGTATTTATTCTCAACAAGATCTGGATGAATTAAGAGATCATATTATGTTCCCCGCAGAAAAAAGCGCGGTGCTACATACCATCGCTCGAGACTTTACAGGACAAGCTATACAATCAAACACCGTCTCGTTACAAAATTTATTAGATGAAAACTCGCTGAATAAAATTTATAATAACAAAAAACTCTAACAAAAATTTGGAATAGTTTTACTATATTTGGCGCAGCGACTGCCGGTGTATATTCGGCATATTTATAATTATAAGAATAATTAAGATTGTATTCGATACTCTTATATACGACTATGCGTTACATACGGATGTAGTCTACATCTCTTAGTAGCTATTTGGAGCTCCTTTACTCATTTGCTATTATACCTAGCCAACAGACCACAATCACAGCCTGATATAATTCCTAGAAATCCACCAGAAAAAAATAATACAAAGGAAACCGTACCTAACGCACCAACCGAGGAAACACAAACGAAATCTATAATTTATTCGTTCCGAGACATGCGTGCTAGACTAGATGAGCAAATTTCTCAGTAAAATTCTTTTTCATTGGTAATTTGCACTTAAGGAGGTGGTGTGACGTCCTTGCCGCACAATTTTATTTTAAATAAATAATAAATTAACATTTACAACTCTTAACGGGATATTAATAAGAGGAGTTTGGTCATAAAATTCAAGAGAGCAAATTGAAGTCCATATATACATATTTTACTCACCCTGTATAAGAACTATACATTTAAGTTACATACATACACATATATAATGCATATTTTAGCTATACACATATACAGAGTGGCCTACGTAAAGTGTTACAAGCTAATAACTCTAAAAATATTTGTCAAATGAAAAAATTGTTTATGAGAAAGTTTCATGTTTTCGAGAGGCCTTTCTAACTACGTAAACATAAAATTGCTCCCGCTCCCTCTCTAAAGGGGGCAGGGGGTAACTTCAAAATTTTTAATGGAAACCCCCATTTTTTATTGCACATTCTTGTAGCTTATCTCGAGAGCTTTTCAAAACACTATAAAGTATTTTTTCATTAAGTACATTTTTAGTTATTTTGTATCTTAATCTGACATATTTTGATATAAAAAATAAAATATCTCGTAAAATATTTAGTTTTCGATAATCTTACCGTAATACTTTTATGTACAGAATAATGAGACAAATCAACTAGCGTAAAAAAAATAATTATTTTTAAGAAAAAGTATGTAAATATTTACAATGTATTTTTTTAAACAATAATTTGTTTTTTTTACGCTAATTGATTTGTCTCATTATTCTGTACATAAAAGTATTACGGTAAGATTATCGAAAACTAAATATTTTACGAGATATTTTATTTTTTATATCGAAATATGTCAAATTAAAATATAAAATAACTAAAAAAGTACTTAATGAAAAAATATTTTATTATAGTGTTTTGAAAAGCTCTCAAGATAAGCTACAAGAATGTGCAATAAAAAATAGGGGTTTCCATTTAAAATTTTAAAGTTACCCCCCGCCCCCTTTAGAGGGGGAGCGGAGCAATTTTATGTTTACGTAGTTAGAAAGGCCCCTCGAAAATATGAAACTTTCTCATAAACAATTTTTTGATTTGACAAATATTTTTAGAGTTATTAGCTTGTAACACTTTACGTGGGCCACCCTGTATATAGTAAAACGAATTGAATTATTAATAAGATTTATATTTTATAATTAAGTTAATAATTATTTAAATCAGCTAGTGTAATGCGCATAAAAATTTTATAAAACAATACAAAAATATTAGAACGTGCATTAATCATATTAGAAATGAGATTAAATAATTATTAAACAATTAAACAATTAATTATATAGCTATAAGGAATATTATTAATAAGGAATATAACACATTCTTAATAATTATTTACGTTTATTATAAATCTTGCCAGCACATATATATCCGGGGACGTTCCAACAACCTTAGGCGCCCCTACGTTGGAATTCGTTTGCGCGCCCCAGCGCGAGACTGCAGAGGCAAAAAAAATTGTCTCAAAAATTCCCGATTTTAGCTTTCTTTTGGTGGGGGGAGGGGGTTAATATCTTAATCTTTTTTTTTATTTTGCATGTTTTAATTTAATATTTTTTTATGTTTTGGAAATGTTATTCAGAGTGTCAAAAAAAGACCGGGGCCCCTTAAAATCTTGCAGGGGTTACGTTACAGAAAAAAATGTTTTATACAAAAGTTGTAGGGTTCAAAAAGGTGCACCTGATGGTGATTTTGGCCTAGGGGTCAAATTTCAAGATCATTTTAAGGTCAACTTAAAATTTTAAAATGGGAACCCCTATTTTTCATTGCATATTCTTGTAGCTTTTCTTGAGTGCTTTTCAAACCACTATAATAAAATATTTGTTCATTAAGTACTTTTTGAGTAATTTTATATTTTAATCTGACATATTTTGATATAAAAAATGAAATATCTCGTAAAATATTTAGTTTTCGATAATCTTACCGTAATACCTTTATGAACAGTATAATGAGACACATCAATTAGTGTAAAAAAAAAACAAATAATTGTTTAAAAAGATACATTGTAAATAATTACATACTTTTTCTTAAAAACAATTAATTTTTTTATACTAATTAAATTGTTTCATTATTCTGTACATAAAAGTATTACGGTAAGATTATCAAAAACTAAATATTTTACGAAATATTTTATTTTTTATATCAAAATATGTCAGATTAAGATATAAAATAACTCGAAAAGTACTTAATGAAAAAATACTTTATTATACTGTTTTGAAAAGCTCTCGAGATAAACTACAAGAATATGCAATAAAAAATTAGGGGTTCTGTTTAAGAAAGCATCGATCACATTGACCTCACCTTGAAAAGGTCACTCAAGGTCAAGTCCATATTTTCATCATGTAGCCCCTTCGAAACCATGCAACTTTTGTCTGAAACATTTTTGTCTATCGAGCTCAGTTTTCGAGATATTCGCGTGGATTGATTAAGATGGTCCACCCTGTATACATATATTACTATAAAAGAACTCTTATACAAAATAGTGTTATTTTAATTATTTTAATACAAAAACACTGTCACATCCAAACTAAAAAGCTGTTTCACAAAATAGTTGTTTTAATTTTCTACAAAAATAATGTGATATATGATAAAAATATTGCGCCAAATAATAAAAATTTATGTTACAAAATTTATTTATTATTACTTCTAATATTAAGAATTGTATCAAATTGCAATGTTATTAAAATAGTGGAACATATTTAAGTGAAAGAAATTTTTTATTAAGAAAACAAATTTCAGTATAAAATAACTTTTTAATTAGAGAAAAACTTGGCGCTGCTAAACTGAACATATGCTAATTAGCGTATTATTTACATTTTGAATTTTTGCAGCGCCAAGTTTTTCTCTAATTAAAAAGTTATTTTATACTGAAATTTGTTTTCTTAATAAAAAATTTCTTTCATTTAAATATGTTCCACTATTTTAATCACATTGCAATTTGATACAATTCTTAATATTAGAAGTAATAATAAATAAATTTTGTAACATAAATTTTTATTATTTGGCGCAATATTTTTATCATATATCACATTATTTTTGTAGAAAATTAAAACAACTATTTTGTGAAACAGCTTTTTAGTTTGGATGTGACAGTGTTTTTGTATTAAAATAATTAAAATAACACTATTTTGTATAAGAGTTCTTTTATAGTAAAAGACGCTTATGCGCGTGCACTTGGCGCTTTTTTTTCACTTTTTTTAAAAAAAGTATTTTTTTAGCAGTTATCATTTCTTTTTTTTTTTTTTTAATGTGTCATGTACATGTTTTGCTACTATACACATGTTTACGAGCAGTCAGATAAAATTAATATATCTATTATATTTCTGAATTATAAAAAGCAACCCTTTTATTTATTTGATTTCTATTGAACAATATCTATTTGTACATTCTTTTTTTAAAAAAATTATTATCATTAAAATTAAAATATATTATTATATATGCTTGTGCTATGCTATAAATTGTTTGATTAATCCGTCTTGTATCTTAATTATATATCAAAAACGAAAAATGTAAAAAGAAATCCAGTGTATTCAAATGCGTTTGTCAAAGGATTGTCATCATATAGTTATTTGTCATGCATCATATGCAATTATAGGTATAAGTAATATTGGTGAAACACAGTCTGTGTGTGCAATTAAGTCTTATAAATTTCTATTTCTATTTTATTTCTATTTCTATCCTTTTTTTTAATAATTTATATATTTTTATAATAAATTTATAAAAACATTTATTTTTCAATGGAACTAGAAAAATTTTTAAAACTGTTCAGATTTTGACAAAGTCAGCGACAACATGTCTATTGTAAACTAATCCTTGTATCGATACTAAAAAGAACAAAATAATGAATAATATCAGTTTTAATATAAATTTCTTCTGTCAAATATATATACCAAATAGCATTCTGACAGATGGAAACATACAATATAACAGATCTATTATATTCATTAACAATACTGAAACATGCTTCATCTATTTCAAGCAATGCATTCGCATCAAAACAAGAATTAACTACAATATGTTGATTTGCAATAAACATGATGCTACAGGCTTTGTCAAAATCTTATCAACAGCTTGAAAAATTCTTCTACTACCACTGAAAAATAAATGTGTATTTATAAATTATTCATAAGACATGCATTAACTTTACACAGACTGCATTTCACCAATGTTATTTATACTTATCTGTAGTCATATGATGCATGACGAATAACTATATGATGACACTCCTTTAACAAATGCATTCAAATATACTAGATTCTTGTGTGCGTATGCCTATATTACTGTTCGCAGTTATCCATACTGGTTTTTGACAGGTATTTGACGTTAAATTTTCCAGAGTGCAACATTATATAGCATAGCACTCTTTCATTTATAAAAAAGTAAAGCTGCAAAATTCTTCCTGATACTTCTGGGTAGTTGAATCTATAAAATACACACATACATATCTTATAATAAACATATTATAGAATACACACATCTTTTTTTTATAAATATATGTATTGCTATGTTTTGTTCTGTTTTTACATATACATAAATTACTTTTGTAATGTTTTAGTTTTCTCTAATATAAATGAGATATACTTGATCCAACTATCCACAAGTATTACGAAGAATTTTGCATCTTTACTTTTTTATAAATGAAAGCGTACGAACACTGCACCCGGCATTTTGTAAACTTAACCTATACCTGTCAAAAGCAAGTATGGATGCATGCAAGCAGTAACATCGAAGCGCCGTTAGCGCAATCTTTCGTCAAAGACGCCAACCGTACAAGAAATACATTGCCATTATTACATGTGTGTTGTGTACGTGTATATATACGTGTAGCATAATACCGCTATATTCTATGCATGTGTTGTGTACATATATACTGGCAAAGGGGCGACGACCAGGAAGACGATGATGATGATGATGAAGACGTTTCTTACATGAAAATTTCCACATTTCGACTTTGCTTCATAATATCTCTGCTTTATAGAACAGGCAGAGCGAAAATAAAGACACTTTCCTTATATAAATCGAACCCAAGCTATCGATTAAGCTTATCAAGAATTCGATCGGTTCAGCCGTTATTCAGATCTGGTAATCTAAGGTACTCTCAACTATCCGACTCGCGTATAGATACCCGGGGTGCCTCGCTATTACTACGCGTGGTCTTTGCTTCGCGTGACTTGGCGCGAGACACTACCGTGTCTCTTGATATATATACAGGGTGTCCGGTAAAGATTGTGCCAACGCTCGTGAGCGGCTAGAGCACAGTAAATTGAACAGAAAAGTCCTGTAACATTTTTTTATATAACACTTAATAAAGGAGTTATTATTGAGTAAAATCTGGTCAATTAGCGCCGATTTTTAGCCGGGCGCACGTCGGTGAGCCGCCCGCCTGATAGTATGCGGCGGCGCACACTTCACAGCGCGGGGCTCACTGACTTGCGCCCGGCTAAAGGTTGGCGCTGATTGGCCAGACTTTACTCAGGAATAATTCCTTTATTACGCGTTACATAAAAAAATGTTACAGAACTTTTCTGTTCAGATTACTGTGCTTTATCCTCTCACGAGCGTTGGCACAATCTTTACCGGACACCCTGTATATATATATATACATATATATATATATATATATATATAGTTACAGCCCAAAACGGCTATAACCAAATTATTATACTTTTAATTACTAGTATTATAAATTATTAAATATTATTTAATACACGTCTTTCGAGTTTAATAAAAAATCGTAGAAGGCGTATAGTGTTACGAGCGCAAAACGCTGACAGAGCGAGCCACGCGCGGAAGCTACACGATCGCAAAGGTTTGAAGAACGACACTCTGCAAGCAAAGAAATTTGATTTTGAACTTTCTTAGCTTGCATCTAGGTCTTCCTATCTGAAACGAGCGACACGATCACATATGGTCATGTCGCTAAGCTATCCTCTCCGGAAACTAATCGAAAAGAAGGTAATAATAAAACCACCCACTGCTAACGAGCGGCAGGCAGTTACAATCGTTAATTTATACAGGGCAATCGAACTTATTAACAAAAGCAACCACGAGACGGACAATTGCAATTACTTAATAGTAAAGAGCGTCACAGCTATCTCGCGACGGCAAACGTGATATTAGGCACGCGCACGCGGAGTAACTCTATACCGCGATAAGCCAAACAACTAGAGCGAGGAAGAAAAGGAGATTTAAAGCTAATATCTCGAAATAAACATTTTGATTTTATATTTTAATAAGACTACAAGTTTAATTTAATTGGCGATAAGTCTGCAAAATCCCAAACTTCCCAATTCTAAATTGGCCAACGATCCCAAGAAAATGTCCGTGCCTCCACAGAAGCATAACAATATTGTATCGTATTAAATTTACGTTTAAACTATTTGCGTAAATTATTTTTCACTTTAATATCAATCTGCCAATGAAATTTGATTTTAAACATCACGCCATAATATTTATCGAAGTGTTATTTTTATTTTGACATAAAAACCATCCGTTTCCGCATTTCACTCATCGTCTGACGTTATTTGAACAATTATTGTACAATTCAAGTTAACTAAAATTTATTCCAATTGTGAGTTCTAAATTAAAATTTTATATATCAAATAAATCCAAGAGGTGGTTTCTTAAATTAACTCCTCACGGAAGACGAACCTCTTGTGCTAGTGACAACACAACAATTTGTGTTAAAATGCCAAGAATAAATATAGCAAATGTTATAAATTTATTAATCACAATGTTTAACATTGCAAATTTTGCTGTCTTACCTATTAATCACCGTGAAGTTGAACTTCATGATGCCATTTCCGATCTAATAATAAATGTTGTAAATGATGATGTTACGATTGAATATAAATGAGATGATGATTTTGACGATCCGTCGGAACCGCACGATATACAATTTGTGGACGTGTATGATATTAATGCTAAAGAAAATAATTATGAAGATGAAGTTTGTATTATGAATAACGAAGGTGGAAATGTAAACTTAAATTACAAAAGAAAAGCAGTTGAATCTTGAAACAATGGAAAAAAGGGCATTTATTATCTGCTGTACAGAATCGTTTTAGAAAGGTAAAATTTAATTCAAACATAAAAAAATAATACGAGCTGAACGAGCAGGTAGATTTGAGTTGTGTATAAATAGTAAGTAATAAACGAAGGTAAAAAAAAATACGCCAAGTATATAAAAAAATCCCAACACGCAAAAAAAGTTTAATATCTATCCCTACAAAATAACTTTTAAAAAAGTTTTTCCATGAAAAATAATTTTCATACAAAATAAAGATTAAAAAAAGATATTCCTCTAAAAAACAACTTTAAAAAATAAAAACCTTTAAAAAATCAAAAATCAAAAATAAATGAAATCAATAGTTAACTAGCCAAGTATTTAGAAGCAATTCAGTTTATAAAGATTTGTAATTTGAAGTAGTATTTGTCATAAAATCAATCTTGTATTTATAGAAATGTTATAGACAGATTCACTCACAGATTCACTGGTTTCTATGAAATTTAAACGCATTTTATTTTTATTAACAGAAATCTGATTTTCAAAATAAGTTCAACAATTTTGAATATTGTATACCACAAATTACACTATTTTAGAGTTTATTAAGGGTATTATATGCTATAATATCAAATCATATTGTTGATGTTAAGTGCGATTAAAATTCTTTTGATTTGCAAAGTATATCTTACAGGATGTATAATTCGAAAGAAAATTTTTTCATAAACTCAAAGTCGCATAAAACAAACTTACACTAAAGCAAAATATAAAAACTTGGCGTGCCCGGGTCGTATTAAAATATATGGTCCCAGATTTGTATCGTTTATATTTCATGTTTATATGAAAATTATTGCATATATAGTTTTAGAAACATTAAAATAATTTTATATATTTATAATATATACACGTCTTAATGTGACCCGGGGAACGCCAAGTTTTTATATTTTGCTTTAGTGTAAGTTTGTTTCATGCGACTTTGAGTTTATGAAAAATTTTCTTTCGAATTATACATCCTGTAAGATATACTTTGCAAATCAAAAGAATTTTAATCGCACTTAACATCAACAATATGATTTGATATTATAGCATATAATACCCTTAATAAACTCTAAAATAGTGTAATTTGTGGTATACAATATTCAAAATTGTTGAACTTATTTTGAAAATCAGATTTCTGTTAATAAAAATAAAATGCGTTTTAATTTCATAGAAACCCGTGAATCTGTGAGTGAATCTGTCTATAACATTTCTATAAATACAAGATTGATTTTATGACAAATACTACTTCAAATTACAAATCTTCATAAACTGAATTGCTTCTAAATACTTGGCTAGTTAACTATTGATTTCATTTATTTTTGATTTTTGATTTTTTAAAGGTTTTTATTTTTTAAAGTTGTTTTTTAGAGGAAAATCTTTTTTTAATCTTTATTTTGTATGAAAATTATTTTTCATGGGAAAACTTTTTTAAAAGTTATTTTGTAGGGATAGATATTAAACTTTTTTTGCGTGTTGGGATTTTTTTATATACTTGGCGTATTTTTTTTTACTTTTGTGAGGTTTTTTTTAGGTGATCTCATTGCTTTTTGTAAAAATCTATATTTTTTCTGCAAGAAATATATATGCGTTTTTAGCATATAATATTTAATAATATAATATAATTTTTTATTCATGTAGAATATCTAATAATAATAAATTTCTTAATAATAATAAATAAATCACAATAATAAAGTTTTATTGTAGAATTGACATTCGTTAATTTTATTTTTAGTATATAATGTTCAACAATAATATATATGTGCTTACATTATATTATCTCACAATAATACCGTACAGTTTTATTTATGTAGAATTGACATTTATTAATTTTATTGAATCCTATATAGGCAATAAAATCTTGTATAAAGTAGCTCAATTTAACTATATCTATAAACTCATTCACTTTTGTATTACTGTAACATCATGTAGACCATGCTTCAACTATATGATGTTACAGTAACACAAAAGTGAATGAATTTATAGGTATAGTTAAATTGAGCTACTTTACGCAATATTTTATTACCTATATAGGATTCAATAAAATTAACGAATACCAATTCTACATAAATAAAACTGTACGGTATTATTGTGAGATAATATAACATAAAGTGCTATAGAGGATGCCAAAAAAGATAAATAAAGTACCATAGAAGATACCAAAGAAGACAAAATATTTTTTATTTTAAGTATTTTCTTTTAAGTTTTTTCTTTTTTTTTATATTATCTCAATAATAGAGTTTGATTTATATAGAATTGGCATTCGTTTTATTTTTAATAATATAATATAGTTCTTATTCATGTAGAATATCTAATAATAATAAAGTTTAATAATAATAAGTAAATCACAATAATAAAGTTTTATTTATGTAGAATATCTCACAATAATATAGTTTTATTGTAGAATTGGCATTCATTAATTTTATTTTTAGTATATAATGTTCAACAATAATATATATGTGCTTACATTATATTATCTTACAATAATACAGTAGTTTTATTTATGTAGAATTGGCATTCATTAATTTTATTGAATCCTATATAGGCAATAAAATCTTGTATAACGTAGCTCAATTTAACTATACCTATAAATTCATTCACTTTTGTATTACTGTAACATCATACTTCAATGTAGACCATTCTTCAACTGTATGATGTTACAGTAATGCAAAAGTGAATGAATTTGTAGATATAGTTAAATTGAGCTACTTTACACAATATTTTATTGCCAATAAAATTAACGATGCCAATTCTACATAAATAAAACTATACTGTATTATTGTGAGATAATATAATATAAGCACATATATATTATTTTTGAATATATATACTTTGGCTTTCTTTGCATACGTATGATATTATAATAGCATGTTGTGCAATTGCGAGATATATATCCATAAGTTTTTTTTTATAAGATAACGTATCAGTGATATGTATGCAAAGAAAGTCAAAATATATATACTATGTATACTGACAAACGGATTAATAAGTTAAAGCGATTAAAATTTTGTTGCAAGAAGATCCACCTTGAGAATAATAAATACTACGTATGTATACTTTGGCTTTCTTTGCATACATATAACTAATACTATAATAACATGTTGTGATATTGCGAGATATATATTCATAAGTTTTTTTTTTAATAAAATAACGTATCAGTTATATGTATGCAAAGAAAGTCAAAATATATATACTATGTATACTGACAAACAGATTAATAAGTTAAAGTGATTAAAATTTTGTTGCAATAAGATCCACCTTGAGAATAATAAATACTACGTATATATACCTTGGCTTTCTTTGCATACATATAACTATTATTATAATAACATGTTTTGATATTGCGATATATATTCATAAGTTTTTTGTTTTATAAAATAATGTATCAGTTATATGTATGCAAAGAAAGTCAAAATATATATACTATGTATACTGACAAACAGATTAATAAGTTAAAGTGATTAAAATTTTGTTGCAATAAGATCCACCTTGAGAATAATAAATACTACGTATATATACCTTGGCTTTCTTTGCATACATATAACTATTATTATAATAACATGTTTTGATATTGCGATATATATTCATAAGTTTTTTGTTTTATAAAATAATGTATCAGTTATATGTATGCAAAGAAAGTCAAAATATATATACTATGTATACTGACAAACGGATTACTAAATTAAAGCGATTAAAATTTTGTTCCAATAAGATCCACTTTGAGAATAATAAATATTATGTATATATATACTTTGGCTTTCTTTGCATACATATAACTAATATTATAATAGCATGTTGTACGATTGCGAGATATATGTGTAATGTGAAATATATGTATATTCATTATATAGGTTTATCTTTTTTTATAAAATATAATTATAGATAGAATATTTGAATAAAAATTTAATATATATATAAAAGTTATAATTGTTCTTTTTATTTTATACAAACATATAATTAAATATAGTTTTTTTCATGTAACACTTAATTCGTCTTTCTATCTTTCAATATGTATGCAAAGAAAGCCAAAATCAAGAGACACGGTAGTGTCTCGCGCCAAGTCACGCGAAGCAAAGACCACGCGTAGTAATAGCGAGGCACCCCGGGTATCTATACGCGAGTCGGATAGTTGAGAGTACTTTAGATTACCAGATCTGAATAACGGCTGAACCGATCGAATTCTTGATAAGCTTAATCGATAGATTGGGTTCGATTTATATAAGGAAAGTGTCTTTATTTTCGCTCTGCCTGTTCTATAAAGCAGAGATATTAAGAAGCAAAGTCGAAATGTGGAAATTTTCATGTAAGAAACGTCTTCATCATCATCATCATCATCATCATCATCGTCGTCGTCGTCCCCTTTACCGCTATATATGTACACAACACATGCATAGAATATAGTGGTATTATGCTACACGTATATATACACGTACACAACACACATGTAATAATGGCAATGTATTCTTGTACGGTTGGCGTCTTTGACGAAAGATTGCGCTAACGGCGCTTCGATGTTACTGCTTGCATGCATCCATACTTGTTGCTTTTGACAGGTATAGGTTAAGTTTGCAAAATGCCGGGTGCAGTGTTCGTACGCTTTCATTTATAAAAAAGTAAAGATGCAAAATTCTTCGTAATACTTGTAGATAGTTGGATCAGGTATATCTCATTTATATTAGAGAAAACATTACAAAACATTACAAAAGTAATTTATGTATATGTAAAACCAGACCAAAACATAGCAATACATATATTTATAAAAAAAAGATGTGTGTATTCTATAATATGTTTATTATAAGATATGTATATGTGTATTTTATAGATTCAACTACCCAGAAGTATCAGGAAGAATTTTGCAGCTTTACTTTTTTATAAATGAAAGAGTGCTATGCTATATAATGTTGCACTTTGGAAAATTTAACGTCAAATACCTGTCAAAAACCAGTATGGATAACTGCGAACAGTAATATAGGCATACGCACACAAGAATCTAGTATATTTGAATGCATTTGTTAAAGGAGTGTCATCATATAGTTATTCGTCATGCATCATATGACTACAGATAAGTATAAATAACATTGGTGAAATGCAGTCTGTGTAAAGTTAATGCATGTCTTATGAATAATTTATAAATACACATTTATTTTTCAGTGGAAGTAGAAGAATTTTTCAAGCTGTTGATAAGATTTTGACAAAGCCTGTGGCATCATGTTTATTACAAATCAACATATTGTAGTTAATTTTTGTTTCGATGCGAATGCATTGCTTGAAATAGATGAAGCATGTTCTAGTATTGTTAATGAATATAATAGATTTGTTACGTTGTATTTTTCTATCTGTCGGAATGCTATTTGGTATATATATTTGACAGAAGAAATTTATTATTAAAATTGATATTATTGATTATTTTGTTCTTTTTAGTATTGAGACAAGGATTGGATGCAATATGTTGGTTTGCAATAGACGTGTTGCCGCAGACTTTATCAAAATCTTAACAGCTTGAAAAATTTTTCTAGTTCCATTGAAAAATAAATGTATTTATAAATTTATTATAAAAATTTATAAATTATTAAAAAAAATAGATAAATATAGTTATTCGTCATGCATCATATGTAACTATAGATAAGTATAAATAACATTGGTGAAATGCAGTCTGTGTAAAGTTAATGCATGTCTTATGAATAATTTATAAATACACATTTATTTTTCAGTGGTAGTAGAAGAATTTTTCAAGCTGTTGATAAGATTTTGACAAAGCCTGTGGCATCATGTTTATTGCAAATCAACATATTGTAGTTAATTCTTGTTTTGATGCGAATGCATTACTTGAAATAGATAAAGCATGTTTCAGTATTGTTAATGAATATAATAGATCTGTTATATTGTATGTTTCCATCTGTCAGAATGCTATTTGGTATATATATTTGACAGAAGAAATTTATATTAAAACTGATATTATTCATTATTTTGTTCTTTTTAGTATCGATACAAGGATTGGTTTACAATAGACATGTTGTCGCAGACTTTGTCAAAATCTGAACAGTTTGAAAAATTTTTCTAGTTCCATTGAAAAATAAATGTATTTATAAATTTATTTTAAAAATTTATAAATTATTTAAAAAAAAGATAGAAATAGAAATAAAATATAAATAGAAATTTATAAGACTTAGTTGCACGCACAGACTGTGTTTCACCAATATTACTTATATCTATAATTGCATATGATGCATGACAAATAACTATATGATGACAATCCTTTGACAAATGCATTTGAATACACTGGATTTCTTTTTACATCTTTCGTTTTTGATATATAATCAAGATACAAGACGGATTAATCAAACAATTTATAGCATAGCACAAGCATATATAATAATATATTTTAAAGATATAAAAGTAAGGCTCTTAGACGATTAAAAATCAAAAATCCAAGTAAAATGGCAAAAGAGCCACGCGCAGTTTTTTGGGCGCAAAAAAAATATATAAATTAAATCATAAATTGAATTAAAAAATTAGAGAATTTCTTTAATTACATAATTCGCGAAAGGCGGACGTTTCGGCCCTTTTTTTTGGCCATCATCAGCGCAAACAATAATAAAATCAACATTAAAAACGGTATACAAAAAGAGTCTTAAACAATTAAAGCGCAAAGTTACATGATAACCGACGGTAGAAGGCGTAATCCCTCATATCGCTCCAAAAGGCAAAAACCATTCTCCATGCAGTCCATGTTCTTTCGGGGCAGAAACCTCGATTCTTTAAATATGAATCCACGAACATGGTGATACGTTAATAATTGTGTATAAAAGAGACGCAACGCACAAGTCGACAGGACAAATCTTTCAGCAACGCAAAATCTTAACCAAACTCCGTATATACCGTTTTTAATGTTGATTTTATTATTGTTTGCGCTGATGATGGCCAAAAAAAAGGGCCGAAACGTCCGCCTTTCGCGAATTATGTAATTAAAGAAATTCTCTAATTTTTTAATTCAATTTATGATTTAATTTATATATTTTTGCGCCCAAAAAACTGCGCGTGGCTCTTTTGCCATTTTACTTGGATTTTTGATTTTTAATATATTTTAATTTTAATGATAATAATTTTTTTAAAAAAAGAATGTACAAATAGATATTGTTCAATAGAAATCAAATAAATAAAAGGGTTGCTTTTTATAATTCAGAAATATAATAGATATATTAATTTTATCTGACTGCTCGTAAACATGTGTATAGTAGCAAAACATGTACATGACACATTAAAAAAAAAAAGAAATGATAACTGCTAAAAAATTACTTTTTTAAAAAAAAGTGAAAAAAAGCGCCAAGTGCACGCGCATAAGCGTCTTTTACTATAAAAGAACTCTTATACAAAATAGTGTTATTTTAATTATTTTAATACAAAAACACTGTCACATCCAAACTAAAAAACTGTTTCACAAAATAGTTGTTTTAATTTTCTACAAAAATAATGTGATATATGATAAAAATATTGCGCCAAATAATAAAAATTTATGTTACAAAATTTATTTATTATTACTTCTAATATTAAGAATTGTATCAAATTGCAATGTGATTAAAATAGTGGAACATATTTAAGTGAAAGAAATTTTTTATTAAGAAAACAAATTTCAGTATAAAATAATTTTTTAATTAGAGAAAAACTTGGCGCTGCAAAAATTCAAAATGTAAATAATACGTTAATTAGCATATGTTCAGTTTAGCAGCGCCAAGTTTTTCTCTAATTAAAAAATTATTTTATACTGAAATTTGTTTTCTTAATAAAAAATTTCTTTCACTTAAATATGTTCCACTATTTTAATCACATTGCAATTTGATACAATTCTTAATATTAGAAGTAATAATAAATAAATTTTGTAACATAAATTTTTATTATTTGGCGCAATATTTTTATCATATATCACATTATTTTTGTAGAAAATTAAAACAACTATTTTGTGAAACATATACATATACTACGTATATATACTGACAAACGGATTAATAAATTAAAGCGATTAAAATTTTGTTGCAATAAGATTCACTTTGAGAATAATAAATACTATGTATGTATACTTTGGCTTTCTTCGCATATGTATAACTAATATTGTAATAGCATGTTGTGCAATGTGATATATAATTATCATAAGTTTTTTCTTTTTCTTAAATAATGTAATATAGTTATATGTATAAAGAAAGCCAAAGTATACATACTATGTATGTATACTAATGAACAGATTAATAAATTAAAACGATCAAAATTTTGTTGCAGTAAGATCCACTTTGAGAATAATAAAAATAAATACTACGTATGAATACTTTGGCTTCCTTTGCATACGTGTAATATTATAATAGCATGTTGCAATGCGCGAGATATATATTCATAAGTTTTATGAACATTATCAGAGAGAAATCACTGACATTATTATATTTTTGATTATATAGTTGTGAAGTAAAACTTGTAAATTCCTACGATTTTATCAAAAATGTAATAATGTCAGTGATTTCTCTTTGATAATGTTCATAAAACTTATGAATATATATCTCGCATTGCAACATGCTATTATAATATTACACGTGATTCAATGTGTTGAATAGCTTGAAATTTGTAAAACACGAATACCAAAAATAAATTTAAGCTATAATTAAATAGTTATAATTATAGCTTAAATTTATTTTCGGTATTCGTGTTTCACAAATTTCAAGCTATCCAACACATTGAATTCAACTTCAGTTCGATCACTTAACATAAGAGCAAGGATTTCCCTTACCCCATTATAAATAGTAAATATTTCTTTTACTTCGACAGTTATTAATCGTTTTTATGTCCATCCGAAGTTAAGTGCTTTATGGTCACTTCCCTCTATCTGTGTGCAATGAAAAGAACAGAATTTTAATATTTAATTTAATTTACATATCTAGTTTTATATGTGCTACTGAATGTTTTATATGTGCTACTATATTGTACTTACTGTCTGTTACTGCCAAATCTCTATAACCCAATATGTTACGCTGTTTAGCAAAGTTCTACGGTATAAGACCGTATGCAATCCCAGCTGAAGAAATCCCAGCTAAAAGTATACCGGCCTTCTTGAAAGGATTGATTGATTTTGCTTTATCCTGCAAATAAGCGCTATAATTTAGACAATATTTAGATATAATCAAGAAATAATATACTTATAAAACAATAAATAAACATATATAAGCAGACATATATAAGCAGATATATATACAAAATTTCAATCCACTTACTCGATAGGACCAAATATATTTTCTGCAGCAGATTCAAATATAACATTAACCTTATAATGTTATTATATCTTGACGTCGCGAACATTAAACTTATAACGTTATTATATCTTGACGTCGCGATGCACATACACATTGTCTCTCAAGGCGTATTTGCACACTCAAGCGAATAATCGTACATGAGCGCTGCAAACGCGCCTTGAGGGACAAACTCGCTTTGCGTGTGTGCGTGCGAGCATATGTACGTGAAAGTCTGAAACTTATTATTATGATGATAATGATGGAAAACGAAAAATGTCACATTTCTGGTATACGATTATCATTCCTCAGGATTGACTGCACCAATCTTATTCAAACTGGTCGCAATCGAAAGCTTGCATCCATATTGTATAAGAAAAGTGCCGTTAGATTTTTGATTAACGGCTTGGTTCCTGAGGAATTTTAATCGAAAGTTTATTAGACGTAAAACTCCGGATAAGCTACTTGGTAGCGTCGCGGCCCCTGTACATAGGCAAACCGTTGACAAGCTGGAACGAATTTTTATATATACTTGGCGTCGCGACGCTACCGCGTCGCTTGATAACGGAAACAGAAAGATGTTTCAGATTTATGCACATTACTCACATCGCATATCTGCGATCGTTTATCTACGTTTATCTATGTTAATTTATTAGTTTTTTTATTTTTGAATTAGATTTTCTAAATATCAAATTTCTTTTCTTTTAGGTAAAATCTGTTTTGCAATTGCATAAATGGGAAGAAAATATAATGCGCGGAAGGTCAAACAGGGACAAACTTGTATTTATTGCCAAATATGTACTAACGCAATTCCAAGAAACTATTGATAAGGGATCTATCATTCACGACATAGATTTGCGAAAATGGGTATTACAAGCAAAGAAGCAAATAGACTTTCCTTCATTTAGAGCAGAAAATTGGTGAATATGGAATTTTAAAAAAACACATTGCATTGACGTATCATCACGTAAAATAACAAGTTTCAAAACCCGATCTTCTCATGCAGCTGATGTAACAATAAATCAAAGTGCAGATGAATTTGTGAGAAAGATTAAACCACATATTGATATTATAATTGATGCAGGATCAATTTATAATATAGATGAAAGCGGCTTTAATTTAGAAATACATTCTGGAAGAATATTAACTAATATAAGACTAAAACAAGTTGAGTTGTGCAAATTAAAAACTTGCACATTGCTTCCTCATCATATTATCTTACAAAGCTTAAGCTGCTTTAATCATGCGGTTTTTTCAATTTTTGCTTCTTCATAGAGGAAGCTATGTGAGTAAAATAAAAATTAAAATGAATTCTTTCACTAATCCTCACTAAATTCAATATCAAACATCCTTTAATAATATTCTATCCATGTAAAAAAAATTAATCCTATATCTCAAATTTTCTGAAAGTTACAGCATGTAAAAACATTTTTCAAAAATTTCAAAATTTTATAAAAAATGAACCCTTTCACGGATATTCACCAAATTCAATACCAATCATCCTTTAATAATATTCTATTCATGTAAAAAAATTTAATCCGATATCTCAAATTTTCTGAAAGTTACAGCGTGCACAGACATTTCTCAAAAAATTCAAAATTTTATAAAAAAAATAAACCCTTTCATCGATACTCACCAAATTCAGTAGTAACTATCCTTTAATAATATTTTATCCATCTAAAAAAATTTAACCTGATATCTCAAAATTTGCGAAAGTTACAATCTATACAGACATTTCTCAAAAAATTAAAAATTTTATAAAAAATGAACCTTTTCATCGATTCTCACCAAATTCAATACCAACCATCTTTGAATGATACTCTATCCATGTAAAAAAAAATTAACCCGGTATCTCAAAAATTGCGGAAGTTAGAGGTTGTACAAAATATCGCGTACACACACACACACACACACACACACACACACACACACACACACACACACACACACACACACACACACACACACATACATACAGACATTTTTTAGGAATATGATTTTCCGACGTTTTGGAACATTCTAAACACATTGGCATAGAAAACTCGAAAAAAAATTTTGTCACGAAAACAAAGCTTCCTCTATGAGGAAGCAAAAAGTCGAATCTACTATTCAATCTTTGTCAAAAACTGGTTTGAAGAAATATATTTACAAAATATTGAAGAAAAAAGTCTGCTACTGCTTAATTCATGGACAGGATATTGTCCATATATTCCCTTGTTAGAACCCATCCAAAAGTTATTCATGGGCGAGGCTCTAGTCACTAATTCCCGAAGGAAGGGCTACATGCAAGCTTAATAACGTGACCGAGCGCGATTACATTATTATAGTGAAGCCTATATATTTTATAGATTAACAATCTATAAAATATATAGACAGAGCGAGCGGTACCTCCGGTGTACTAAAAGTCGAAAATCGACAGAGTCCCTTTGCGGGCGGTACCTCCGGCTTACGGACGATCGAGCACGTACTGACTCGCTCGCGGGCGGTACCTCCGGTGTACGAAAAGTCGAAAATCGACAGAGTCCCTTCGCGGGCGGTACCTCCGGTGTACGAAAAGTCGAAAATCGACAGAGTCCCTTCGCGGGCGGTACCTCCGGCTTACGGACGATCGAGCACGTACTGACTCGCTCGCGGGCGGTACCTCCGGTGTACGAAAAATCGAAAATCGATAGAGTGAAGCGAGGGGGGGATTTAAGGCGGGAGGAGGCACGAACCAAGCATCCATCTCTTCCGTGGCAGCGGCACTGTCGTATCTGTGTAGGGCGTTTACACACTTCCTCAGCCCGACAAATAATTGTTAGAAAACAACATTTGCGGGTCTGAAAAAATATGCGAGGTACAAGTGGCTGAATCGGGAATCGAACCCGAGTCTTTCGCTTTCCAGGCAACTGCTCTTACCACTGAGCTATTCAGACCTCACACCTTACGCCACTCTAACACAGTACATACGACTCCAGAGCGATGTTGGAATCTCGCTCCATGGATGCAGTGCCGATTGCCACGGAGAGACGAAATCCCCAGCACGTCTCCAGAGCGGTCCAAATCATAACGATTGAAAATTGGCGCCCGTAGCCGCTCAGCGATGAGTCTTGACTCGTCACCAGTATGAATGGAAGCCTCCTCGAGTAGTCCATCCTAAACCACTACGCCTAAGCAGCCCCCTCTTCTGCTCCCAATTAATAATACGATCTTCCACCGTCACCACGTGGTGGATCTAGTGGACAGATTACCAGCACTTACGCTGGCACAGATGTACACGCAGAGTGAAGCGAGGAGGGGATCTACAAATTTTACTAATCTCACTGACCCCGAGGAATCTTCCAATTCTACTAATTTTACGAATTCTACGGAATTCCCTGAAAATATCAAATCCGTTGAATTCACTGACTCCAATTTGAGTTTACTAATTTTACTAATCATACAACTTCTGTTGAGGTTTATAATTCCAAAGCATCATGCTATTTTAACGAATTCGGCACGAGTGTCAAATTTTCCAACCGCTTCGAACGGTTTAAATTATTAATCAATACGTCTTATTTAAACAATGAGGAGACTGGCCACGTACAGGCAATATTTAACGAATATCAAGATTGCTTTCATCTCCCAGGAGATAAATTAAAAGCTACAACCTTCGCAAAACACTCTATTCCCACAACGGACGGTACACCTATACATGTAAAACAATACGATATCCGCCTGTCCGTAAAGAAGAGATAGACAGATAAGTGACTAAACTACTAGAAAACGAGATAATAACTCCGTTAATGTCACCATACAATGCTTCCCTATGAATAGTCCCTTAGAAATTGACAACGGACGACCAAAAGAAATGGAAAATAGTAATAGACTTTTGAAAATTAAATGAGAAAACTATAGGCGACGCTTATCCACTCGGGTTAGGCTAAGGTTTCCACCAAATTCCGATGGACCCCAATGATAGAGCAAAAACCGCCTTTTCTACGCAATATAGACATTATGAGTATCAACGAATGCCTTTTGGACTAAAGAACGCACCCGCGACATTTCAAAGACTCATGGATGGTGTGTTAACTGGACTACAGAAAAACGAACTTTTACCTTGACGATATCTACGTCTGGTCATTAGAAGAACATAAAATAAAAATCAAAAGGCTAATACAAAGATTAAGAGAAGCTAATCTACAGCTGCAAGCAGATAAGTGCCAGTTTTTAAGACATGAAGTTGCGTACTTGGGCCATATTATCAGCGATGAGGGAGTAAAACCAAACCCCAATAAAATTGAAGCCATAAAAAACTTCCCAAGAACAAAAACCCGAAAGAATATAAAACAATTCCTTGGTTTAGTCGGTTATTATAGGAGATTTATAAGAGACTTTTCAAAAATTGCAAAATCCTTAACGAATTTATTAAAAAAGCATTCCTACCTTTCGGTCGTACAAAATGGATACGCCAGTTACTTACAAGAGACATCTCGCAATCGATGCGTTTAGACACATAGGAAAAGACTCTTAAAAATAGAAAATTCCGAAATAATAAACGGGTTAAAAACTAATCATACTTACTATCGTAATTTGACATTAACTGATAAGGTAAATGTAGACGGAACTTGTAAGGGCATACAGACCCATGTATATACGGTACATGAGACGATGTAATAGTCCAAGCGACCATGAAAATATCATTGAGAACCGCATATATACCAGTTAAATTGAACTCAGGAAAAATAATGTTAAAATCAGGAACTGTTTGTAATTTGATAGATGAGGCCTGTGTGAACTCTGATGATGGATATACGTTCTGGCAGAGAATATCCCAACAGCTTGTAGTTTTGAAGCGTACGATGTATTGTACGAAGGAACAGCCACACAAAATTTCAAAGAATCCTAGATTCACAAAACACCACAATATACAGGGTGTCCCCAATTTAAATGTCAAAACTTTAGGAGCGTGTAGGGGACCGATAAACTAAGACAAGAAGTCCTTTAGAGATTTGCTCGTTTTTGCTTCGTTTTGAAGAAAATCGCAAAAAATGAAACAAATAATTTTCACCAAAAAACTTAATTAAACACGACATAAATCATATAATTTTTAATGAAATAAGTAATCATAATTACATAATTGATTAAAAATAATTCAATTTATGTCATGTTTGGTGTCATTTTAATCGCAAGAATCTTATTAATCCATTATATTTATATTCATACTAATAACATCCAAAATGTAAGTTTCAGTTTTTATTTTATAAAATGTTTATATTTTGTACATAAGGAAAGATCCCCGATGCTGAAGAATCGACAAAAGCGAGAGCAAGAAAGAATGAAGGAGCAAGCGAGATGACAAACATCAAAGAGTTCCGAAGTCTCGCTCGCCAGGTTCCCTTTATCTGTAATCTTTGACGTATATATGTCATCTTATTATAGAAAATAAAATCTCTGTATTTCGCATTTTATATATCTGAAAATAATTGTAATGGATTAATAACATTTTTGCGATTAAAATGACACTAAATATGACATAAATCGGATTATTTTTAATGAAATAAGTAATCATAATTTTAATTACATAATTGATTAAAAATTATCCGATTTAGATCGTGTTTGGTATCATTTTAATCGGTAAAATATCATTAATTCATTGTAATTATTTTCGGATCAATAAGCGCGAAAAACAAAAATTTTACAGTTACGATATATAACGCGAGAGATTATAGATAAAGCGAGCCTCGCGAACGAAACTTCGGAAATCTTTCATGTTAGCTATCTCGCTTGCTCCTCATTCGCTCTCTCTCTCTCTCTCTCTTTCTCTGCTCGTTCATTATTGTATTCTTTTATTCTCATTATTATATTCTTCTATTTGCTCATTTTTTATTCTTTCTATTCTCGTCTCTCTACATGAAAATAAATAAATTTATTTATTTATTTATATTTTATAAAGATAAATGAGATACACAACAATAAGTTATTTCCTTTTTCTATTTAACTATAATTAAATACAACACATGTACATACAAAAATACACATAATTAAATACTTTTTCTATTTATAAGATACACAATATCTCATTTATACTCTATAAAATAAAAATGAATAAATTAATAATTATTATCATGTATTACGAGAATAAAAAGAATAAAAGTCGAATAAATAAAAGAATATAATAATGGGAAAGAAAGAATACAATAAAGAACGAACAGAGAAAGAGAAAGAGAGAGAGAGAGAGAGAGAGAGAGAGAGCAGCGTGAATGAACGTGTAAACGAATATGCGAGGAGCATGATATATATATATATATATATATATATATATATATATATATATATATATATATATATATACATATAATTTTTATGACAATTTATTATTATTTATAATTATATTTAGTAATTTATAAATGAGAAAAGAAAATTTGATATATTTTATCCTCTTATGTTACCAAACATTTGCATATTTATATAAGCTTGCCTATATTTATAGAAAATAAACTTTTTCCAAAGCAAAAATTTCGAAATTTAATTTTTGTCGTAAAATATTTATAAATAATGGTTTTATGTATCGAATTAATTTTAATCAATATGAAAATAATTTTTTTATTTGGTTAGAGAATATTTGTTTATAAAGATGCGCATTTGTTTTTATTATTACGCGATATTTGTAGCATGCATGTATGTAAGTATACAGGGTGTCCGGTAAAGGTTGTGCCAACGCTCGTGAGCGGGTAGAGCACAGTAATCTGAACAGAAAAGTCCTGTAACATTTTTTTATTTAACGCGTAATAAAGGAATTATTATTGAGTAAAGTCTGGCCAATCAGCGCCAACCTTTAGCCGGGCGCACGTCAGTGAGCCCCGCGCTGTGAAGTGTGCGCCGTCGCATGCTATCAGGCGGGCGGCTCACCGACATGCGTCCGGCTAAAAATCGGCGCTAATTGATCAGATTTTACTCAATAATAACTCCTTTATTAAGCGTTATACAAAAAAATGTTACAGGACTTTTCTGTTTAGTTTACTGTGCTCTAGCCGCTCACGAGCGTTGGCACAATCTTTACCGGACACCCTGTATATGTATGTTCGGGGAATAAGTCGACTGTACCATGCACACACACATGCAGGCACACGCGATCATATCAGTGCGCGGCAGATACTCAGTCTCAGTCGCGCGTGTTGTGTACATACGCGTAACAAGAGATTACCGCAAATGTAAGCTCAACTGTTATAACGCGTTATAACGCGTTGAATTTAAAAAACGAGTGTTGTGTTTTTGTAGTGTGGTTTTAATAGTGTGTCCACATAATGGGACAAAAATATTCGAAAATTTTCGAGAGATGCTTGCTCCTCTTTGCCCGCAGACTTTCTTTAAAAATAATAAGGGTCAAGAGATTAGTATATTTATATACCATAATTTTAGAAGGAATTGTTTTAATGTATACTATATACTAATATGTTGCTAGATATTATGTAATTTTATTTCCGTGCTGTCTACACAAAAATATAAAAATGATAATGTAATATTATATAAAAATATAATAACCCAATTTTTTTTTTTTTAATTATATCTTTAAAACAATTCCTAAATAGAAAACAACATAAAGACTTTTGTATAAAAAATTAAAGCATAAAATTGATCTTCAAATAGAATTTAGAATGACTACTCTATACACATAAACATACACATTATATATGATGCACATAGTAGTTAATACTCATATAGTATTTTTGTTATAAATAAATGGACAGATATGGGCAAAAAAAGAAAGAGGAAGAGAGAGAGAGAGAGAGAGAGAATAGGAATGAGTAAGCGAGGGAATGGCTGTAAAACGATATATCGATTGATAATTCACATCAGTCACTAAACATTAGTGAGCATAAAGTATTGCTACGGAGAAAGATATAACTACTTCCTTTTTTTTCTTACTTTTGGCACTTGTACACACTTGCTCAGTTACACTCATATCTTCTTTCTCTCTTTGCCCATTCTTCTCTGTCCATCTCTTTCTTATCCGAGCATACTATATGTGTGTTATATATTATCTGTGTGTATATGTTTGTGTATATGTAATAGTAACTTTAAATTTAATAAAATATCATTAAAATCTTGCTTATTTGTATATTTCACTGAAAATTGATTATATTTATTTTGCAATAGTAGTTGTGTCACAGTAGTTAGTTAGCCAGAGGCGATCAATTCGTGAGCTGGTTGTTGAAAGAAATATTTCCCACCAAATGCGTTTTGCATGTGCGCTTTGGTTGAAGAATATATCCCAGAAGCGATCAATTCGTGAACTGGTTGTCGAACAAAATATTTCCCACCAAAAACGTTTTGCATGTACGCTTTGGTTGAAGAATGTATCCCAGAAGCGATCAATTCGTGAATTGGTTGTCGAAAGAAATATTTCCCACCAAATGCGTTTTGCATGTGCGCTTTGGTTGAAGAATATATCCCAGAAACGATCAATTCGTGAACTAGTTGTCGAACGAAATATTTCCCTCCAAAAACGTTTTGCATGTACGCTTTGGTTGAAGAATGTATCCCAGAAGCGATCAATTCGTGAACTGGTTGTCGAACGAAATATTTCCCACACAAAAACGTTTTGCATGTGCGCTCTGGTTATTAAAAAAATAACATTTTATTCCAGAGGCGATTTTTAATCGTGAGCTGGTTGTTTTAAGAAATATTTCACACTAGATGCGATTTGAATGTGTGCTCTGGTTATTAAAAAAATAACATTTTGTCCCAGAGGCGATTTTAATTCGTGTGCTGGTTGTTTTAAAAAATATTTTATTCCAGAAGCGGTTTGCATGTGCGCTCTGGTTATTAAAAAAATATTTTATCCCAGAGGCGATTTTTATTCGTGTGCTGGTTGCTTTAAAAAATATTTCATATCATATGCGGTTTGTGCATGAATATTCTGGTTATTAAAAAACAGTTATTCCAGAAGAAATTTAAAGAAACTTCCGTTTTTGAAAGACTAAGTGTGCAATATCTGGTATTCCTTCATATGATTGCAACCAATCATATATAGTAATAAAAGCTTACAAATTATTGGAAGGAATTATTATTGTGATTACTGGCGATGTATTTTTTCTTTTTTTGATGGCACCAAATTTCGCGTATATAATAGTCTATCAGGCTGTATATATACAAGTTGGTAGCTAAAGAGAAAAAATATATACATCTTCGTTATTAGGAGGCAATCCTTATGAGAAAAAATACTCCAAGGATGTAAAGAGTATGAGGAAACGGTCTTGTAATATTATAGCAAGTAATAAACTGCTGCCTTTTTTACAATGATAAGAAATTATGATTAAAAAAAATCTATCCTGATACTCGTAACAATATTGGCCAGAGAAAAGATGCCTCAATCTCGCTTGCAAATTATAATCGCAGATATGAAAATAATAAATAAAATATTTTGGTTGCGTTCTCACAAAAATGGGCGATGGAGGAGCCCTTTCTATATTATAAATATCCAAAATATTGTAACAATCATAAAATTTTGTTGCAATGTTTTGCGGACAGAGAATTTATGTGTTTGCATTTATAAATATTTATATTAATATTTATATAAATGTAAATTTTAATATGTGCATACTTATGTCATAAGAATATATAAACATTCACATTTATAGTGAAGAAGTTTATATATTACTCATTAGTCCTCAATTATATCGATTATACCGATATAATGTCGATGATTATTATCGTATTCAAAATTATATGTATAATATATTTACATCCATATATAATATATTTTAGTTTAATTTTCTCGAACTGTACTGCATAAATTGTAACCCAGCAAACCAAGATATGATTGTTATACACATATAACATGTACATAATAAGTGCACATGTTACATCTATGTTATATAGCAGATATATTCGATGTTTGCTGGGTACATGTATCATAAATATATATATAGATATATATATATATATATATATATATATATATATATATATATATATATATGCCATATAACATAGATGTAACATATATATATATATATATATATATATGTTACATCTATATGATGTATATATGTATATATCTACATTATGATAAAATTAAAAGAGATAATATGAGCAATATTATAAATTTGTATTCAAAATATGTACGCGACACAAACAGATATCTGTGTAAAGTCGTTGCTTCTACGAGACGATAGAACAGAAATAGAGTAGAAATCCAACATATTTTCTGTCTCTACATATTTAACACAATGCGAAAAGCTTGTATTTTATTGCTCTTTCCAAAGTATGCACATATCCTTGACAATTACTCTACATAATGATATCGGTAATGTAACTATAAAGCGTTGGTAATATACCGACATTTTTAGTTACGTTTAGATGAGGGCGCTAATCCGTCGGAGTTCGCCCGTCGCTCCGGCATCCTCTTAAGTACTTTTTGAGTTATTTTATATTTTAATCTGACATATTTTGATATAAAAATTAAAATATCTTGTAAAATATTTAGTTTTCGATAATCTCACCGTAATACTTTTATGTTCAGAATAATGGGACAAATCAATAAGTATAAAAAAAATAATTGTTTTTAAGAAAAAGTATGTAATTATTTACAATGTATTTTTTAAAACAATTATTTGTTTTTCTCTTTACACTAATTTTTATATCAAAATATGTCAGATTAAAATATAAAATAACTCAAAAAGTACGTAATGAAAAAATACTTTATTATAGTGTTTTGAAAAGCTCTTGAGATAAGCTACAAGAATATGTAATAAAAAGTAGGCAGTCCCATTTAAAAAATTGAAGGTGACCTTCACGTGACCTTAACGATGCCATCCAAGGTCAAACCAATGACACCATCTTATGTTCCCCTCAAAACCATACAATTTTTGTTGAAAACGTTTTTCTCTAAAATGCTTAGTTTTTGAAAGAAAAGGGGTGTACGGGTGGTTTAGGACACCCTGTATAAGACAAAATTAAAATATATAGTTAATATGTGAATATAGTAATAAATGTAATATATGTATACAGGGTGTCCTAAAAATAACGGACTTCCTCTTAATGGCAGATTCCTTAGAATATTTCAAGACGAAAATCCTAATACAAAAATGTCGAGGCTATAATAGTTTTTTAACGGGAAGCGATTATATTTTACGAATGACAGGGCTGAGATTTCGCGCGTTCAGGTACGGCGAAATAACAAATAAGAAAAAAGGCGCTTCATTCATAGAGCACTTTTTTCACTTGTTATTTCACCGTGCCTGAGCGCGCGAAATCTCAGCCCTGTCATTCGTAAAATATAATCGCTTCCCGTTTAAAAACTATTATAGCCTCGACATTTTTGTATTAGGATTTTCGTCTTGAAATGTTCTAAGGAATCTGCCATTAAGAGGAAGTCCGTTATTTTTAGGACTCCCTGTATAGCAATCGAATAGTAAAACAATATTTATATATCCCACCGCTGCCACCAAATTTATGTTACGTCAGGGTCAAGGAAAAAAATTTTTTAAAAATTAAATTTTTTTCACTCTCAATATAATTAATAATTCTTCAGAGAAATATAAATTTAAATTATTTTATCAAGAACTTGGTTTGATTTAAATAGAAATCTTAGTAGTTTTACTTAATATAAAAGGTTATTAAATTAAATTTAGAACGTAACTTTTATATATGTATCGAATTTTTGGTCACTCTGCATTCACCGAGTTTACCAGGATATCGGTAAATTCTGATCTACCCGTATAGAATAATAAAAGTCAGTGGATAGTAAAGTAATACTTTTGTCACTTACTAACATCTTAATTAGAATATAGATTTTTCACTTCCTTCTTATATATATCTATAATGATACTTGTTTCTAATGAAATATATGTATGTTGGACGAATGGAATAAAGTGTTGAATCGTTGATGCAGTAGAACACAAGCACTTTATTTTAATGTAGTATACTAAGATTTATAACACAGTGGATATATAGAGACTACATGTCTTGAATCCAATTGAGACAAAGTATTAAGTCGCTAGGACTGAGAAACTTGTCGACAAAGAGCTGCCGGACTATTAGTGTTAACCGTAAGACTGGCGGACTAAGAGTGACGAGTGGTGGATCCGCAGCTGCAAGCCTCGGATTTCTGAATCGCTGTAGTAGGAGCGTCGACGTCACTGGGAACTGGGAACGCTTCATGGAGTAGGGTTGACAAAGACTGTCTCGACCGCATGAAGGAAGAGTAAGGAGAGTTATCTACCTAAATTGGAAATGGTCACGAAAAATGTTCCGTATGTGGCCAGGTTTGCCAAATGGAATGACTTGGACCAATTCGTCGCCATCTTGAATATTCGTACATATATAGTGTTATGTTTAGTTGTATTAGTGATCAGTAAGTGTGTTGGATGACACACTACTCACTAATTACTACCACAACTAAACGTAACACTATACATATACGAATATTCAAGATGGCGACAAAATGGTCCAAATTATTCCATTTGGCAAACCTGGCCACATAGGGAACATTTTTCGTGACCAACTTTTTTCCTTTCTACACTATCGAGATAACTCTCCTTACTCTTCCTTCATGCTCGACCGTTGCATCATGCTCCTTGGTCTATAGAAGCAACGGCTGCTGCATTCTTCAGCTATTTTATCGGGAGATAAGATAAGGGGCGCAACTTGGCTTCGCCGTGCACGATTTAAGAGGCTTATAAAACTTTACATTGAGAATATTTTTGACGAATAAAATTATAATTCTTAATATGCCTATTGCAAAATGTGTTGTTAATACAAGTTTTTATATTGTTTATATATAGCATGTACATATATATATAGTGTCAAAATTTATAATAAACGTGAATAATTATTATGACTGCGTTATATTCCTTATTAATAATATTTCTTATAAATAATTATTTATTTAATAATTATTTAATCTTATTCCTAATATGATTAATGCACGTTCTGATATTTTTACATTGTTTTATAAGATTTTTATGTGCATTACGCTAGCTGATTTATAAATAGCTTAATAAATAAAATAACTTAAATAAATATAACTTAATTATAAAATATAAATCTTATATATTAATAATTCAATTTGTTATACTATATATATGCATATAGTTAAAATATGCATTATTTTTGTATGTATATGTATAACTTATAATTAACTGTATCTTATACAGGGTGAGCTTAAAGTACATACATATATATGGACTTCAACTTACTCTCTTGAATTTTATGACCAAATTCCTCTTATTAATATCCCCTTAAGAGTTGTAAACGTTAATTTATTATTTATTTAAAATAAAATTGTGCAGCAAGGGCGTCACACTACTCCCTTCAAATGCAAATTACCGATAAAAAAGAATTTTACTGAGGAATTTGCTCATCTAGTCTGGCACGCATGTCTCGGAACGAATAAAATATAGGTATTGATTGTGTTTCTTCGATTAGTAAGATTAGCATAAGTAGCGTGCGTCTTTATTTTATTTCTCAAGAATTAATTTCCGTAATATAACTTTATCATACATTGAATTTGGCACAACATAAACTTTAATATAATTCGAAAATTTTTTCAAGATATTAACACAAAATAATGAGTAGTGGGGATATGTTAAAAAATTTTACCATGTTTGAAAAATCCAGATATGCCATTGTAAAGTACATTTGAAATCATAAAACTTTTGTTTAAACAACTTTTTCATATTTCTTTTTGTTTCGATGATATTCGTTTCAGAATGTAAAAATCGATTTTTTAAGGGGTTGTTTTCACTCCTAAAACCGTTTTTAGCACCAACAAAAGATCGTTATTAAGACTTGCTACTTTATAATTATGCAAGGTCTCAGATTTTTTTGAATTTTCGCGTTGCGGATGTCCCTTGTAAGTTTACGTTACTTAAGGATCGACAGGAGTGACGGGCAAACTCCGAATTGACATTGGAGACCTCGCGCGGTGAAAATGTGAAACTCAGGTTTCAGGGTTACCAACGCTGAGGAATGAATTCTCAGTCTCGATGTATAGGTGTATGTCTGTATACACCTGACGTACACACACGATTGCATTGCTCGCGTGGACGCACCGTGGAGAGGAAAGATAGAAAAGGATCAACGATCACGCTATCCTTGTTTTTCTAGCGTATCGCTTTACAGCCGAGATACGGCCTGAAAATGCTTTCTGGCCTCTCCTGGCAGAAAGCAGTAATGCAATAAAATTAATGGGTGCCCATTTCTTGTGAATTTTATGTTGACTGATGCGCTTATGTACATATATACATATACCAATAGTATTTAGAAATTTTACATATGTTTTAAAATTGCACGATGATAAATAATATCAGTAGAATAATAGCTAATAGAGTAAACTAATATACAACGTGTAAGAGATACGGGCACTTCTTAGACTTGGCAGTTTGTTACTTTTTCACTCTATCGATACTTTATATATATATATATATATATATATATATATATATATATATAAATATATATACAGGGTGTTCCAGGAGGAAAGGTCAATATTCTGGGAGGTGATCGTATCGGTCATTTTAAGCAAAAATGTTCATATGAATATATGTCCTATTACCCACGGTTTCCGAGATAGAGCGACTTGAATGTACAGTTACAAAATTACTGACAAGAAAGTGATATTACGTACTATTTCTAATATTTATTGTTCAAGTGATACATTTTTTACAGATTATAATAAATTTTCAAAAATTCCACCGTTAACATCAATGCATTTTTCAACTGTTGTGTGAACATGGCGTGTTGCTCGTCTGAATACATCGTGACGTTCCTTTATGCGGGCACTAGCATCCATTATTTGAGCGAGCAGTTCGTCTCGTGTATTCACTCTTCTTCTGTACACTTCACTGTACAGGTTCATGGATGAAGGTTGAAGTGCACAGAAGAAAAGTGAATACACGAGATGTACATTCAAGTCGCTCTATCTCGGAAACCGTGGAGAATAGGACATATATTCATATGAACATTTTTGCTTAAAATGACCGATACGTTCACCTCCCAGAATATTGACCTTTCCTCCTGGAACACCCTGTATATATCATCAGTGCAATAAAAAGATAAGAATCGCACGATTGCTAATTCTTGCCTGACATTATTTTTTAACAATTGAAGTTTTATATACAAATATGTCATCTTGATTTCTATTCGATTATAATATTGATGTTGCCGTATCGTATAGATACATTGCTGCATAAGTACAGATAGCGTAAAAGCATGTATAAGTAATGTATAATGGCTCATTATCAGTGGAAGATGTTTAGCCTGTTACGCTAAAAACTCAAGTTCGAATAGGCATTAACAAATTTTTTTTCAGAATATATTTGAATATATAAAAATTATTAAATATTTTTTGTTAAAGAGGATTAATATAAGAGAAGTTTTTAAATATTGAAAGTCTATGCCATTTTATACATACATACACATATTGTATATATACAAGAAAAATTTATGAATAAATTAATGTATGTTCTATAATAAATCTCGGTAATTATTTAAATTAACGGACACCTCGCCGATGACCTTGACCTTGACATATGTTGTCAAGGACATGACGCTGAGTAACTTTTCCTTATAACTTAATCGACGGTCACTGTTTATTAAAAAGTTATAAACAAAAAAGATTTGAGAAATTTGGCACTTTGTGTCAGTGCTAAAGGAAGTAATTAGTATATTTACAACGCGAAGCGAGGTCCACCCCACGATTGTTGTGTGGATGGGAAAGTGTATGCGTGGACGCAGTGGGTTCCGCCCCCCCCCCCCCCCCCCCCCTACGGGCGGGCTCCACTTCCGGAAGATATAACCTAACCCAAACCAAATTATCAGTTTTAAATCAGAAATAGGTTTGGGTTAGGTTATATTTTCCGGAAGTGGAACCCCCCGTAGGGGGGCGGAACCCACTGTGTCCACGCATATAATTTACAACGCGAAGCGAGGTCCACCCCACAATTGCTGTGTGAATAGGAAAGTGTATACGTGGACGCAGTGGATCCCCACCCCCCCCTAAGAGGGGCTCCACTTCCGGAAGATATAACCTAATCCAAACTAAATTTTTAATGTAAATAATTACCAAATTTGGTGTGAATTACGTTGTATAATCCAAACCAAATTTTCGTTTCGAATCAAACTTTAACTTTAAATATCTCCGAAATTATAAGAGACCGCCGATTAAGTTATAAGAAAAAGTTACTCAGGGTCATGTCCTTGACAACATATGTCAAGGTCAAGGTCATTGGCGAGGTGTCCGTTAATGTAAATAATTACCTAAATCTCAATAGCAGCTATAAAAATATCATTCTAAATTAATTGCCTTTATAAAAAAAGTATTTAATTATTTTATATACATATATTTAAATATATTATTTCACAAATATTTGCGCTAATGACTATTCATTATACTATTGTTTGTTTATTCGAATTTCTAGTGTCACAGACTGAATATATCTTATACTGAATCTTTGTATATCAATTATTATTTTTTAGACACACACATAAATGCATAATTTTATCTTCTCAAAATTATTATATGTGCAACAAATATATTTTGTTTTATCGATAATATTTCATTCCTACATATACATTACCTTTTTCTTTTTTTTTTTTTGCGAGGAGGAAAAATGCATTATGCATATTGCACACCTCGCCGGCCGCCGTCCGATGAGGTAGTGTGGGTCTCACACCCACTAAAAAACCTCCTCTTTATATACTAGGTGCGATATGTGTGACAGCCCCAGCAACTTCAAAAGCATTGGCTTTCGAGACTCTTTCCTCTCGTAAACATTACCTGCTACAATATAAAATGTCGCTGGATCTGTGGCAAACCACGCCTCTCCATTTCGCAGCAGCTTTAGCAATGCTTGGAATAATCCGTTTTTCTGACATCTGTTGCATTCCAAATATATGTGAAACAATAAAGTATGCTGCGCACATAGATTAGTATCAATATAGTTAGAAGGGGGAAATTATGTTATAACAAATTATTCTTTATTAAAATCTGGAAAAAATACAATGCCAATTATAATCATACATTGTATTAAAAAATCAGTTATAATGAAAGCATGTTTCTTTGCGCTCGTCGGAAACATAACAACAAAGCGCTAGAACATATTGTTATATTGTTATCCCAAAAAACGCAATACAAAAAAGATATTACAATATTATAGACATTAATATAAATAGCAAAAAAAAGTAAAAGTAACGTTTAGGGGATGCAGCCTCGATGACCTTGACCTTGACATATGTTGTCAAGGTCACCCTCCTGAGTGACCTTCAGAAGGTTTTAGCCGTCGCTCGTTGTTTATTAAAAAATTATTAACAAACAAAGATTTGTAAAAATCAAGGTTTGTACGTAGTCTGACAATAAAAAATAATCCAACTTTACTTTTAAAACTGAAAGGTTTGGGTTAAGTTATATTTTCCGGAAGTGCAGTCTTCCCGTGGGGTGCTCGTCGTTTATTACAAAGTTATTAACAATTGAAGATAGTGACCGACCGATACTTGCGACATAAGACTGTATATAGTATATTTCGGCATGAATTACCAAGCTTATATTTTAAAGATAGAGAGAAATTAAATTAGAAATAGGTTTGGGTTAGGTTATTTCCTCCGGAAGTGGAGCCCGCCCATAGGGGAGGGGGGCGGAACCCACTGTTTTATGCATACACTTTTTAATGCGAAGTGAGGTTTCATATGAGTTTACAACTTTCCACGCGAAACGAGGTTCAACGCAAACCAATGTGTCTAGTTCTTTGATAATGGAGCCTACTGTGTCCATGCATACACTTTTTAAAGCAAAGTGAAATTCTACATGGGTTGTACATGAGTTGAATCTCGCTTTGCGCGAAAAGTTGTAAACCCATGTGGAATTTCACTTCTCATTAAAAAGTATATGCGTAGAGGCAGTATGTTCTGCCCCCCCTACGGGAGCCCTCCCTAAGGGGGGGGGGGGAGGCGAAACCTACTGTGTCCATGCATACACTTTTTAAAGCAAAGTGAAATTCTACATGGGTTGTACATGAGTTGAATCTCGCTTTGCGCGAAAAGTTGTAAACCCATGTGGAATTTCACTTCTCATTAAAAAGTATATGCGTAGAGGCAGTATGTTCTGCCCCCCCTACGGGAGCCCTCCCTAAGGGGGGGGAGGCGAAACCTACTGTGTCCATGCATACACTTTTTAAAGCAAAGTGAAATTCTACATGGGTTGTACATGAGTTGAATCTCGCTTTGCGCGAAAAGTTGTAAACCCATGTGGAATTTCACTTCTCATTAAAAAGTATATGCGTACAGGCAGTATGTTCTGCCCCCCCTACGGGAGGGCTCCACTATCAAAGAACTAGACACATTAGTTTGCGTTGAACCTCGCTTCGCGTGGAAAGTTGTAAACCAATGTGGAACCTCACTTCGCATTAAAAAGTGTATGCATAAAACAGTGAGTTCCGCCCCCCTTACGGGGGGGCTCCACTTCCGGAAGAAATAACCTAACCCAAACCTATTTTTAATTTAATTTCTCTCTATTTTTATTCAAGACATTCAATAAATAATATTTTAGTTAATAACTTTTTAATAAAAAACGAGCGACGGCTAAAACCTTCTGAAGGTCACTCAGGAGGGTGACCTTGACAACATATGTCAAGGTCAAGGTCATCGGGGCTGCATCCCCTAAACGTCACTTTTACCCTCAATGACACTCTCTCTTTTTCTGAGCCACTTCCTGTGCTTCGATAACATACTGTGGTTCCCGAATAGGCATATTTCTTGCCGCTCTACTATCGATTATTTCAGGAACCAAGCAGTCCTCGTAGAATTGTTCAAGCAGTGGTAACATTTTTGTTTCCCAAAATCTGTCATCACGCTTGACAATCGTGTACTTCAATCCAAAGGGTGTCCACACAGCAAAAACGCAATACTTTCTTTGCGTTATGTGGAGCTACCCCTGTACTTAAAAGCAGTACGCGTGTCTTTGATTCATACGAGTGTCATCTGTTTTATTGAAAATTCTATAAATATCTGAAATCTTATTCAGCATTGCATCGGTGGGAGACACTTGCCGAGCCGCATAAAGACATTCTATGTCAACGATAGTATCGTCTCCGATAATGCCATCAGGCGTCGCGGCAAGATATGGAATTGTTTCGTCAATGAATATTCCACAATCATTTATTTCTATTCCAAACTCCACCTGCAATTGCTCTCGTGCTATCATCTCTTTTTCTTTACCCCACTCAACAGCCGCATTTGTCAATCGAGGAGGATAAAGAATTGTTTTTACAAGATTTTGGCACAAAGTTGTTTCTCTTCTACTACAAACTTTCCCAAAGTTTGAAGCAGTAAGAAGATTTCGCCGTACATTGTGCCACGCCGGGTTTTCATGCTGACCCCGTGTAGCACACTGTAATACAGCACTATTACGTTGCTGATCTCTTAATGTTTGGTAATGATTACGTCTCAACTGTTCGTACATGTTGCCTTCTATATCTGGTCGTTCCGCATTTGGACCGTAATCTTTATCGGACGTTAATGTTTTACTAAAATATTTTGATGTACGAACAGAGAGACCTAATTCTTTTGCCGCGTGTGCGCGTTCCTGATAAGCATAATTTTTTCGATATTTCGATTTTCTACTATTTTAGTACGTGCCGGTGGCTCTTTACCCATTGCATGACAAGTAGAACTCAATGCTTGCCAAGTATTGAATTGTACTACAGATGCTTTCATGCACGTTTCATAAGAACCTCTTCTCGCAAAATGTATACGTTTGCCGCCAATAAATTTACTAATAATTCCATTTCAACTCTCTACGGAATTACTAGTAAACTGATACAACAAACTATCAGCATTTTCTATAATGCGTTTCATCGCAATTTCTATTTTTAAAAATAACCCTGCTTTTTGTAATTGAGGCAAAAGATTTTCTTCACCTTCTTTCAATCCTCTCTTTGTAACGATGCATTCCCCCATCGTTACTAGACCGTACCCGGCCGCCGATCCGCCGGAAGTCCGCCGCCCGACGAACACCGGTCGGGCAAATGCGGAGGCGCTGAGCGCCCATTTTTAAATAACATCAGAAACGCGTAAACATATAACCGCCGTTAGACGCGCGAAAACATCGAGAGCCGACGACGCGCTCGGGTAACCGCCCGACCGTTACCGAAAATATCCGAGTCGCGCGCACCGGTTCAACGATAAAGCAGATACCGTTAGAACAATAGGCGAATTACGCAGACGCGCGCGCCGAAAACCGGTATAAATAGAGCGCGTTTCTGAACAACGAGAGCAGATCTTCCGCACCGCCAGAGTCTGTAAGACGCCTGGAAACCGCCTAGATCCTGAACCGCTCAGAGAGAGAGAAAACGGGGTTGGGTGTACTCAGCCTCCGCCGAGAGTTTGCGGCATCTCCGAGAGCGATCCGTCCGAAACCTTTAAAGAGAGGCAAACGGGAACGGGCGTACTCGTCCCCGTCGAGAGTACTCGACACCTCGAAACAATCCGACCACCTGCGTGCAACGGCGATCATCTAGTGGTGGGGAATTCCCTGCCATCGACGGGTGTTCTCGTCGGCCGTTGCACTCCCTAAGTACACGGGGACAGACCATCCTGACGTACAACAAACCGCACTAAAGACGCGTATCTAATACGGCCTGATCACCATCACGATATCGGAACGCGCCATTGATACGGCGCGCTAAGTCCCGCGTCGGGGGATGACCCACATCTCTACCGCGACACCGATCGATAGCCGCCATCAATAAGTACGCGGCAAAGGACCGCCCACCGGGCCGACCGAAATTACCGCCCGATAACTAACGGCCTCTGCCGAAATCATTGTCCGCGAATCGTAATCGATATTCTATCGATCCGCCGAACTCGCGCACCGCGCAACGCATCCGCGCGTTGCATTGAATGCACCGCACCCGATACGATCCCACCACGATCCGTTCAGCATTATACACGCGTTTATATAAATATTTAAAGTCAAACGATCATAAGCATTTGTAAATCGCACACCGCCGTACCGCCGTACGGGCGACCGATACACATACCACGATACATTCGATACTCTGCGCTCAACCAATCACTGTTATACATTTGCGCACTCACTCACTCGTCACTCGTCTCGCACGCACAATAATACATTCGCACACCTATCCACACTCACACACATAAAACACACACGTTGTACATACACACCACAACACGTAATAAATTATATTTTACCTAACATCACTTTCGTTCGTCTCTCGATACCCCTTTCACGAGCCCCGGATCCCGACCGAGTTATCCGTCACCGCCTCGCGACAGCGTTAATTACACGTTACAAAAATATTTAAGGGAAGCGCAACCTTTATGCTCACCAAATACATGACAGGGTATATTTTGTAAATTTTTAATTAAACCTGCGAGTTTTTGCTCCCGGGATACTTTACTCTTGCGGCGAAACGTTACAGCCTTTACTACAGCATTTCGAATTTTCATAACGCTGTTCGTAACTTTTTTTAATTTCGAGATATTTCTAACACCACTACTACCCGCGTCGTGTATTTTATTACACAGATTGCGGAGAAAATGATCCGTGCATTCAATCTTCTCCACAACAATATTCGGATACGGTGGAAAATCTCTCAATTTTTTTGCTGCATTACTATCCCCGTCACCAATATTTTTATTATAAATTAATCCATGCATTTCTTTGCTATGTCGGAAGCCTTCCAGGATTATATCACTTTCCATACTTGTAGAGGTTTGATAACTTCCCCAATTTTTAAAGCATTTATGTTCTTTCGGTTCTGAAGAAATTTTCGCTGCTCTAGCGCAAATAATGCAATATTTATTTCTAACACCCACAAATAAGACTTTTTTGGAATAATAGCCCGTAATAATAGCTGCTCCAGATGGAGAATCGTAACTACCACTGCGATAGGATCTCTTCATCCACGAGCTGTCTGTTATTACGGGTATATGCGGAATGTCATCTACAACATCTTCTCTTTCAATTGCTAAACGTCTTTCTTCTTCGCCAGCCACGTGCATTTCTTCTTCCGCGGCGGCGGCGAAGGCTTCCGACATTTCACTGTGATAATTTATATATGTCTTATTACTCGTACATGGAACATCCACAGCAGCAAAAAATTCTTCAAGCTGCTTATGACCAGTCCCTGTCAATATAGTACCGCATACGGCACCTCTATTGACATCCAATATTTTGTCGTCTATTGGTTCACTCCAAAAACTATCTGTAAAGTGACACATTTGACATTCGACAAAAAATTGGGTTTTTAGACCGTGACGTTTCGTTTTGGTTATTATAAGATCAGTGAAACGACAT